>JANBOK010000025.1:0-54408 GCA_027595805.1 Coemansia sp. Benny D160-2 | reverse complement strand
TCCCACTAGCGAGTTGACTAGATCGTTGATGTCCTGCGAGTCGACCCTGCTGCCTGTCTACCGAATTTATGGCCAGTATACATGCTGTTGCTGTTGTTAGTTCTGTTGCTGTTGTTAGTTCTGTTGCTGTTGTTAGTTCTGTTGCTGTTGTTAGTTCTGTTGCTGTTGTTAGTTCTGTTGCTGGTCTGGACGCCCCTACCATCAACCACCGCCACCAGACAAGACAAAAAAAAGCCAAGCACAAGACATGACTTGACATTCCCAAGCTGCTCACTTACTGATGTTTGCTGTTGCTGCTGCTGCTCGCGAACCTGCATTGCTGTCCTCTTGCGCTCTTCACGCTGCCGTCTCAGCTCCGCAAGCTTGGCTCGTTTCTTCTCGAGCTCCTCTCTGCGATGGTCCATTTCCGTGCTTTGAACCTTTGCACCTCGCCTATGAACAAGATGTGCGGAGAATAGAATAAAGAGAGAAGACCTGAAACAAAGTGAAAGGGTGAGAGATTGACCACTCGAATCAAGCAAGTATAATTAGAATGTTGACTCGAAAACTAGTAAAATAAATAAACGCTGCAAAAGAAAAGTGTAAACCTGTGCTGCTCTTCAATTGCAGAAATTTCTAGTGTAAATTAGTGGGTGCTTTGTTTTGTTGTTGTTTTTGTTTTTTTTGTTGATTTATTTTCCTCACTTCTCTCCTCCATTTCACAACTAATCCTCTGCTTCCTCCGCCTTGTTGAGCACTCCGAATTGACTAGACTGTGCGCCTGCCAGCACACCCGAGCAGACACGCGTACATTCACACACACACATGGCTGGCGTGCTTGACTATGTCTTTGCTGGGATGGTTGCTCTTGGTGTTGTTTGCGCTCCGTACACAAAGGTCGAGGAAAGCTTCTTTATGCAGGCTGTCCACGACATCCTCAAATGGGGCCGCATCAACTCAAGTTTCGATCACCTCGAGTTTCCTGGCGTGGTGCCCCGCTCCTTCATCGGCCCTCTGTTTATCGCCGCTCTCACCTATCCTGTAAACCTTCTGCTTAACGTGGGTGCTGCCGAGGGGATGCCCGTGCAGATAGCCGCGCGCCTGGCTCTTGGGTGGACTGTTGCTTGGGCAAACAGCACGCTTGGCGAGGCCGTTGCCGTAGCATTCGGCCCCAGCGCAAGACGATGGTATCTTCTGTTCTGCATAACCCAGTTCCATTACGTGTTTTGGTCGTCCCGGATGCTTGGAAACACCCTGGCTCTGGTGCCAGTGCTTTTGGCACAAGCGTCCTGGCTGCGCTGTGTTGCTGCTCCAAGTGCTGTGATGCGGAGGCACTACTATCGTCGCATGGCTATTATCCTGGTATCTACTTGTGCCATCTTGCGCTTCGATCTTGTGGTTTTTGCAGCAGCTATGCTTTTTGCAGAGATAGCAGGCTGCACGCGCAGAACTGTGCTTGCGGCCTTTGCTGCGCTTGTCCTGTCAGCAGCAGCCTCATTAGCCGTTGACTCCTACTTTTGGCAGACTCCATGGATGTGGCCAGAGCTCCAGGTCTTTAGATTCAACGTACTGCATGGCCGCAGTTCCGAGTGGGGGGTGTTGCCACCATACTACTACTTTTCCCACTTTGTGCCGCGACTTCTTCTTGGCGCCTTCCCTTTTGCCTGTGCTGGCATGCTGGTGGACAGAAGGGCGATGAGGCTGGTGATTCCATACGTTGCTGCCATCGGCGTGTTTTCGGCAAATGGCCACAAGGAATGGCGCTTTATTCTTCCAGCCGTGCCTGTGCTAAACATATGTGCTGCCGCTGGAGTTTCGAGGCTGTGTCAGGCGCGAGGGGTGCTAAGGAGAGTGGTGAGACCTGTAGCAGCCGCTACATGTCTGATCAGCCTGGCAAGTGCAATCCTGATGATGCACATATCTAGCCTCAACTATCCTGGTGGACACGCACTCGCGCTGCTGCACAGAATCGAACACTCTGCGGCCGCTGTGCGTGTACACATCGACACATACGCCGCAATGACCGGCGTTACGCGGTTTGGAGAGCTTAGACAGGATTGGGTCTATGACAAAACAGAGATGCTGCTGCATCCTAGCGAGTTTTCCGACTACACTCATCTGCTCACATCGACGCCTAAGCTGCACAAGAGCACTGCTGACAGAGATGGGTTTGTTGTTATCGCCGAGCAGTATGGATACACGGGGATCCTGATCACCCCGCTCTCTCTGATACCAAAGACCATCCTTTTCGACCACCGTCTTCCATTTGAAATCACACAGAAGCCGCTAGTGTGGATCATGCGTAAGAAGTAGAGAAAGAAAGGAAGAAAAGGCAAGAAAATAATGAGACCTATTACGCGTATGTAAATACACCACACCTCTGCTACAGAAGGATCCGAATGGGGACGCAATGCTCCGATAGTCTAGTCTACCGACTTTTGTTGTCAGAAAATACTATGAGCTACATTAGCACTATTCAGCTTGAGGCTTGAGGCTTGTTTCAGACATGCTAGGTACTACCGCCCAGCGTGCGCATCATAAGCTCGTATGTCGCAAATGTCACGGCAGCAGCAGGGATGCTGCGAACAACCGATGTGGAGTAACCCCGGAAGAATCCCTTGATCCCTTGCTCCGCAAGGATTTCCTGCGCAGTTGTTAGGATGTATCCTAGGCCTTTTGGCGGGGCCTTTGCATTCTGAACACGGCTTTTGATCACATCGAGCGGGTAGCACGCCGTCCAGTAGCTTATTCCTCCGACAGAGCCAGAGAGCATCAGTGGCACAACTCCCAGCTTGTTTGTGTCGCCATCCGTCAGTGATCTGGCAAAGCTGCGTTTTGCAATCTCAAATCCGGTATAGAAGGCTGCATTGGCCGGGATCTCCCTTGCTACGGTTGCCCAGAATCCCCACATGATTCCGCGCGTGCCAAACTTCTGTGCAAGATGGCGCGCCATGGATATCGGCCCCTTGAATAGGACGCTGCCCTCGCCAGCAGCGCTGTACTGGACCTGCAGTCGAACCTTGAGCAGCTCGACGGGCGATGCCAATGCGCTGTTGATGGCGCCAGCTGCAGCGCCTGCAATGGCGATTTGGTCCAGAGAAGGCGTGATGGCCGTAGACCCAGTCTGGAGGGTCTTTCCATACGAGTATGCCCAGAACAGCAGCGAATTCACAGCAGCTATTCCTACCAACGGCGATGACATTCCCTTGTAGAGACCCAAGATGCCCTCGTTCCGGACCGTCTTTGTTAGACAGTCCATAGGGCCCTTGAACACGCTTGTCCCCTCGATCTGCATCCGCACCTACACCAGGTCTTGAGATACGCATACGATGTGGGATGGCGTCATCCAATGAAAAGATTGTGCAATTCAGTTAGTCATTGTAGCTGTGGCAACGCCGAGGTCTGATTTGATGTGATGCCCGATACCCTTCCCCCTCATTTACACACCCCCCACTCCAAGCATCTTGGAACCAACGCTCTTTCCGTTCGGCTCCTCTAAAAGCAACGTACTTTGATAGTGTCCAGCGGGTGGCCAACGGCTACCTGGGCGGCACCAGCGAGGCTTCCTGCAACAAAGTCCTTCCAGCCGCCGCCAGCGCCGCTGGCACTGCTTTCGGGGAGATCGTGAAGCAGAGTCAGCGTGCTACCCTCCTCAGACATGTCGACGACAAGTGCACCACGCTTCTGTATGCCGTTGATATAACGAGCTATTCAGGATGTGCACAGCAACCCAACACCGATAGAAAATGGATGAGATGTGGAGAAGATGACGATAAGGAGGAAATTGAAACCAAAGCAGTAGTAAGGAGACAAGGAGAGCAGAGAAGAAGAGTGGAATGCCATGCCCGGCAAGAGTGCATGTTGTCATCGTCACTTGCGCCCAAAGAACGACGGCAGGAACCCCTTTTCCCCCATCTTCTTGCCCAGCGAAAATTTAATCTCCAAATCGTGGATGCAGAGACCAGGCCACGCACGGACCATCGGGATCTAGTATTGGCCTCCAAGCTCTGGCTCAAATGAAAGCGCATGTGAAATGGCAGGCTGACGGCCCTTTGGATTGGATGCTTGTCAAAAGGTAATCAGGCCCAGTGTCTGTCGCGGCCTTCACGTGCTTCTGCCGAAGCACTCACGCTCTCTCCCACGGACACCTACAGCAAAGAGGGCGTGACTAGAAAAGCGCATTGCTTTCTTCATCCACATCGTTGCGCCTTTTTTGCTTTCTGTTTGCATTAGGTTATCTTTATTTTTGCATATTGTATAAACCAAGCCCTGGCAATATTTGCAGCCTTTTATCACAGTACTTCCAGCTACATAGAATGAGCACCCAGTCCTTTATTGTTGCCGCCAAGCGCACGCCCTTTGGGGCTTTTGGCGGGAAGCTCAAGGACCTCACGGCGAACGAGCTCGGTGGCATCGCAGCCAAGGCGGCGATTGCAAGCCTTCCAGCGGGGATGCAGGAGCATCTCAGAACAAGCACCACGCCGCGGCAGTCGGTGATCTTTGGCAACGTCCTGCAGTCATCGGCAGACGCGCCGTATCTCGCGCGGCACGTCGGGCACCGCGCAGGGCTGCCGGTCACGACACCGGCAAACACAGTCAACCGGCTGTGCACGTCAGGATTCCAGGCAATCATCTCGGCGGTGCACGAGATCAAGGCTGGCGATTCAGACGTTGTTGTGACGGGCGGAGCGGAGAGCATGAGCCAGGCGCCGTACATTCTGCGGAATGTGCGGTGGGGCACCCGGTTTGGGCCCGAGTACCTCAAGATGGAGGACTCCCTGATGACGGCGCTCACCGACAGACACCCGCAGCCGGTTCCCATGGCCATAACGGCAGAACGTCTGGCCGAGGAGTACGGCGTGTCCCGTGCGGATTGCGACGCCTTTGCGCTCCAGTCACAGCAGCGCTGGGCCAAAGCCAACGACGCCGGCGTTTTCGCCAGCGAGATTGCGCCGATGGAGATCAAGGTCAAGCGCTCGGTGGAAACAATGGCCGCCGACGAGCACCCCCGCCCACAGACAACTCTTGAGGCACTTGCACGCCTGGGCGCGGTGTTTAAGGAGGGCGGCGTGGTGACGGCAGGAAACGCGTCAGGGATCAGCGACGGCGCCAGCGCGGTGGTTGTGGCAAGCGAGGACGCAACCAAGGAGCACGGCGTTGCGCCCCTGGCACGCATTGTCTCCTACCACGTTGTTGGCGTGGAGCCTGGAATCATGGGCATCGGCCCCGTCGAGGCGATCCGCGGAGCCGTGGCGAAGGCTGGACTGACGCTGGGCCAGATGGATCTGATCGAGATCAACGAGGCCTTTGCCGCGCAGGTCCTCTCGTGCGCAAAGGCGCTGGACATCGACCCCGCCAGGCTTAACCAGTCTGGCGGCGCCATTGCGCTGGGCCATCCGCTGGGCGCGTCGGGCTCGCGCATCATGGGTCATCTGGCGCACCGTCTGAGGGAGACTGGCGGTCGCTATGCCGTTGGCTCCGCTTGCGCTGGCGGCGGTCAGGGCGTAGCCATTGTGCTTGAGGCAATGTAAAGATACGTGGTGCGGGATGCAGCATTGCTTTGTAGTCGGGTTGTTTTTCTTAATAAACCAAGTACTAGGACGAGTGGTGGTGGTGGTGGTGGTAGTGGTGGGGTTGTTACAGAAAACAAGTGAACTGAAAACACGCTAGAGGGGGAGAGGGACAGGTGCGTAAGCACGACGCTGCTGCCAGCAGCAGTCGGCCAGGAAGAGAGAGAGAGTGATTGATAGGTGGGTAGGTAGGTAGGTAGAGTCGTGGCTGCCTTTGCTTCTACATCAGATCCGCCCAGTCAGTCGACCGTGGCGGTACGTTGCTCACGTAGGTGGCTGGGAAAACGCCCTGCTCCAGCGGCTGGTCTGTGCCGTGGTCGACTATTCCCATCCACCAGATCTCGTCGCTCTGGTCAATTACAAACACGCGCTCGCCAGCCCTAAAGCCAAGCTCTCCCGTCTCGCGCGAGCTAAACGTGAACTTTGCGTAGAACACAGGGTGCTGCTTTAGCGAGTCGCGGATCGGCAGATTTGTAGAAGAGCTCCCGCCCGTAGACGACTCTGCAGAAGGCCGGGACGAGGGCGACTGTGACTGAGATCCCGAATATTCGCCATCTGTGTTGCGTGTGCTTGCCGACTCCGAGCGATCCCGATTGTCGTTCTTTAGTGCTCTTGATGCTGCTGCGGCGGCAGCTCCGCCAGTCGCGCCAGAAAGCGCTGCTGCTGCTAACTGCTCGCTGTGCATGTGCTGTGGCGATGGCATGGGAATATGCCCCATGTCCTCGTATCCGTCTGAGAACGGCCCGGCTGGCGGGAATGCCCCTTGTGACTCCCGGAGTGCCATGCGCTGCTCGAATGGATTTGTCGAGTCTGGCCGGTACATGCTCGTCCGTGTCTGATCCGCTACGTCTGACATCTGATCCGTGAGCAGGCTGTTGTCGCTGTTGTAGTGCTGGGGGACAGGCATCGTGTACTTCTCAGGCGCTGCTGCTGCTGCTGCTCTCCTTGCACCTCCAGCTCCGGCTACGGCGCCAGCCGCCCCTGCAGCTGCTGCTGCTGACACCGCCATCTCCATACTGCTCGACGATACGGCCCGTTCACGCGCCTCACTCTCAGCCTCTGCTTCGGCCTCGGCTGCCGCAGACTCAAATATAGAGTCAAGGCTTTCGTTGCCGTCGTCGTCTCCAGTCTTGTACATCTTACTCTTCTTGTCGTCATGTTGTACATATGTATCCGACGATGCCACCAGCCGCCCTGCCGCCGCTAACCCAGCTAGTCCGCCTGGTGAGCCAGAGTTCAGCCTTCCTGTGCTAGGCGCAATGTTGTCAAAAGAAACAGGCTCACCAGTAATACCGTTCTTCGACCAAGGGCCACGTGCTGCTGCGCCAGCTCCATTGTCGTAGTGTCCGCCATCTGCACGGGCTTGTCTTGCAGCCATCGACGCTATGCCGCCGCCTACTGCTGCTGCTGCTGCCATTGGTGCTTCTGATGTTGACATCCCGCGCTCAGCGGCACTAAACACTATCTTCGCCGTGCCCGCTCCACCGGATGCTGCTGCAAGCGCCGCAGACGCCGCGGATGCTGTGGCAGCTGCCTCCCGACGATTGCGCAAGTAGATGTAGATGAGGCCAATGCACACAATCAGGAATGTGATGCCGAGTGCTATGGCTATGGCAATGAGAATTACCAACGCAACCGACAACCGATGCCGCTGGTACACGTTGGTTGGCGGGATCTCGTAGAACACAGAGCTCACATATCCAGGCGATCCATTTGCCTGAATTGTTGACAAGAATGGCGCCCATTCGTTGTTATAAAAGAACGCATTCGATGCACGTTGTCCGCCAGACAGATAGAGATCTCCGGAAACCATCAGCACGTAGCCAGAAGAAATGGTGTCCTCGTCTCTCCGGTTCAGCGACGACGAGCTGCCTAGCACGGAACTGGGGATGCGTGACCGAGGCACTTCCAGAATGCTGTTGATCTTGCTCTGCTGGCCAATGCTAAAGTTCTGCAGAGAAATGGTGTTCTTGTCGTACTTTGCGAAATATGATTCTCCATCATTGGTAGATGTTCCCATGATATACACCGAGGCGGGACCATCGTTGCCAATAGCAGAAGAAAGAATGGAAACCGGGCCAGGAAGATTCGGAGCACCAGCAACTTCGGTCCAGCTGTTGGCATCAAAGTCATACTGCATAAGATACGACACTGGCTCACTGCCATTCCTGAATTGGCCCGCAACAAGTAGCATGCCGTCAACGAATGCCATATCAACCACTTGGTCAATCAGTGTGCTGGATGTAAGCGGCGACCACTGGTTCTCATTTATGTCAAACGTGCAAATGTATGGACATCCAAGCATGCCGCCTGCTGTCGAAAAGTTTCCGCCAACAACTACCATGGACGTGTCCGCGCGGATAGCAACCTTGTTGATGCGCACCGAGTCATGGCTGCCGTCTGGGCCTTGCAAGCTCTGAATGTCAACAACCTTCTCCTTGTCCATATTGTACACGGTAAGCCCATAAAATCCAGATTCTTCTCCATCGCTGCTGGTAACATTAGCAACGCCGCCAATGAAAAGCAGGTTAGCTGCATTGTTCAGCGTCAGGACCTCGCCGTTAATTCCGTCAACCAGCTTTCCCCATCTGCCGTTGTCAAGTGCTGCAATGTTGGTGGATCCGCCGGTTGTCTGGAACTGTCCACCAACTACAAGCATCGGCGTCGTATCGTTGGTCTTGGCATACCAAAGACCGGAGTTGACAGCGAAGCGATTGTCGGTGTCGGGCTGCAAACTAAATCCGACTATTCCAAGTCGCTGGACACTCGGTGTCGTGTCTAGCAGCACAGCTCCATTAGCTTCAAGAGCTGCTACAGCTGAAAGAGGCCCAGCAACAAGGGCCATGTTGTTTGGTCGGTCATCCCATACATCCGCAAACAACAATGTCGGCGCGCTTTTCACGTATGGCGTACCAGCCCACATCATGCCAACGGCATCCCATATAGCCAGCCCATCAACAGTAACATTGACTGAGCCAGGAGTGTCGTCCGCATATAACGTCTTGAAATTACCTCTTAGTCCCACAGCCATCGAGCCGAATGGAGAGTAGGGTGTTACCGTTGTGACTGTCTCGTCAGTACCGCCGCCAAGCGAAGACCAGCCGCTTGATGTGGTATTGTATTGGGCAATGTTTTTCACCACCACTTGGCTGTCTGCGGTGCTATCAAAGCTGCCTCCAACGTAGAGGAGCCCATTAATACACGCCATCGAGTACACAATTCCATTTATCCCAGTGTTATTCAGAGGGCTGATTACACTGTTGCTATATTGCGCAATGTTCGCGTAGCTGCCGTCGGGACTACTGAACTGTCCACCCAAGTACAGGGTTTCTTCCGCGTGCGTTACATTGGGGAAACCTGTTGTTGCTGCATAGACAATAGTGTTGTTGGGAAGCGACTGCGAAAGCGGATAATAAAGCGGTCCGTTTAGCCGAATAGGTGATGTCTGGTCCTGGTATATCTGCAGAACACCGTTAAGGTTCGTGTAGGATGTATCACGTTCAAACCTAAAGTTGTCCACGACCACCTCCACACTGGTTGCCTGATCATCGACTTCGGCATCGGTATCAATACTGACAGTCAGGTATGGCGAGAATCCATTCGACGACGCAGGTGCATAGCCACGATGAATAAGAACATCCTGGTCTACAGAGTTGCGCTGACTAACGGTCGCAATAAGGGTATGCATGCTATCCATGACAATCGCAACCCTGGCTGTCGAGCGACTCTGACATGTGTTCGTGTTTTGACAGCCAGGAATCGACATGTAGACCTTATAAAAGCCAGATTCAGGCACTACTGGAACCATAGTCAGCGAGGCGTTCTGGGTGGACTCGAGCTGAAGATCGTTCTTGTTCACGCTCAGCGTGAGATATGAGCCATGATATGACGCAGGAGTTGTTTCAGTCCAGTCACCTGTGTAGGCAGAAGATGCCAGCATTGGCTTTAACTGGCATGGTGGCCTATTAAACGTGTTGTCAGCGTAAACTCGCGCATCTATAGTGTGTAGAAGAGAAAAGAGAAAGACTTATCTGCGTGTTTTAGCATTCACATAAGATTGGCTATATAGCGATTATAATTAGGATGTGCTTGTAAGATTTGGAGCAGGGGGTGTTCTAAGCTAAATGAGTGGTATGTATCGAGACAATGGGCAGAGCAAAGGCGTTTGTCATATAGTCCATATCACAATAGCTGGAAAATAAGCTAAGCTTCTTCAAAACCCTAGCGAACAAACAGGCACAAAACATAAAAGTAAACCAGGTGAACCGAAAGAATAACGACAAGCAAGGACACACAACGGAATCCACATGGGCTGCAACAATCAGAAGTAACACCAGCAAACAATTGAAAAAAACCACTACGGGTAAGCCGTTGTTTGTGAGCAGTCTAAAACAAGCACAGGGCTAAATAGAGGCAGACTCTAAAAAGTAGGGATAGTTGGATAGCAGACTAACGCTCCCTCCGTAGGAGAGATTCTAACAACAACAACAACAACAGCATAATTAGAAATGGTGGCAAAGATGACAATGGCGCAGCAGTAGCATCAGAATAAATAGAAATACAATACAGATAGCAAAACGCATTGTGAGCCGAACAACTTCATATGCTAATGCCACAGCACCAGTGCTACTGTCTACGTCGTTTGCAAAGAAGAAAGAAGGGATGATAAAGCACAATAGCCAAAGTTAACACAGCTTTACAATACTTGCCTCGTTCAAAGAGTTGAATTTGGTTGAAACCGCCGCCCATGCCGTACCAGTCAATAATGTTGATGATTATGCCCGTAATGTTTGATAGCGTCTCTTCATTATCAACGAAGCGGAATGCCTGCAATTCATAGTTATGCAGCAGAGGACACGACTGCGTGCAGAAGACCTCAGCATTTGTGGAGGGGTCTATATACGACATTTGCAGAACCTGGTTGTTCTGCGCAGCCTCGATGCGGATGGCCTTTGTGCCACGGCCATTATATCTAGTGTTCATGAGCCAGAGGATAGTTGGGGTTATCTTGAATGGAAAGTCAATGCGGTAAAACCCAGTTAGCTTGTCGCGCATAAGCCAGGTGTTGCCGGCAGATTCAATATCCGATGGGCAAATGATGTTCTTTGGATCGCTGAAACCCTCAATCTCGGCACTGTTGCCACCAGTGACAGTACATGCGTTGAGGTTGACGGGCTGTGTATCCAAGGCTGCGTGGGAAAAGTTGTCTACCGTCGAAGAAAAGGCACCCACCGCATAGACACTCTCGTGCATCTTTGTGAAATCATACACTGGCCCATCCAACCCATGGAAGGAAAGACCCTGCCATATGCCCTGGGCCGCGTTGTATGTAGTCAAGGCGCCTGTTGAGTTCGAGCGAATGGTAGCAACGTTGGCTGTGAGTCCAGAGACCGTGCTGGTAAAGTTTCCGCCAATATACACAAGCTGAGAACTGTGGTCGCAGAAGAGCGCGTTGACAGCTCCATCTACACCACCGGCCATCGAGTCTAGGTTTCCATTAATGTCAACTCCAGCAACATATCCTACCGCGGTAGAGTTGATCGAGACAAACGTGCCACCAAAAAATGCCTTTGAGATGCTACCATCCTGATTGTAGAAAGCGCACGCAGCGGTTATGTCGCCATCAGTAGTGGCGGAAAAGAGCGAGGAAGCCGCATTCTGCGACAGCCAGACTAGCGATGTCAGCTCGCTGTTTAGCGACAAAGCAGCACCGTTGCTGTTTGGTGTGAATGAGGATATGCCGTTAAATGCACCCACGATGCCAATGCCGCCGCCATCACTTTCATCAAGAGTGTCGGACGAGTTTTCCTCAAAATAGGTTGCCTCTGCACTGGAGAGCAGCAGCTCTTCGTCAGCGCTGTCAGATGTGGCAGCCTCGGATATCGAGCCAAGTTCGGAATCTACCGCGGTTGATGCAGATACGTCAGTCGAGCTGACAGACCCGGTACTAAAGGCAGAGTCGTCTGCTGCTAGCACAGGAGAGACAATAAAAAGCAGAGCAAGAGCAGCAATGCACCGGAGCCATGTTTGGCACAACGGCTTTGCCGAGCGCATGCCAGGCTGCAGACGGGAGGTGTATTGGCTAGATGCGGTAGCTGCAGACGCTCGGCAGACTGTGAATTCTGGCAAGCCGTAGGCAGCGCGACGGCCGTGTTGCTGAGGCCCAAAGCTGGCGCGGCTTTGGGACATTTGCTAAGGAGGTAAAAAGGCTCGTTTTCCTCAAAGGATAATAGCGCAGCTGATTCTAGCAACAGACAAGATGAACAAACACGTATGAGCACCAGAGAAAAGACAGAAGAAGCAGAAAGCATCAACCAGCACAAGTAGTTAGCAGATAATGAAGTGATGAAACGATGAAATGTAGAATTAAGCGGGCGTACAAGGGGGAAAAGACAACAACCAGAAAACAAACAACAAACAAGGGAAAGACGCATGCTTTTTCGGATGTTGGTTTGTCCAGCACAAAGGGGGTTTTGGCTTTTGTCGAGGAGAAATGTTTAAACAGAAAAGCGGTAACAGCAGCAACGAAGAAGGGGGATGGGATACGCGAACAAATATTTGGCTGTACGGGACAGATAAAGCGGCTACTAAAAATATTCATAGTCTTCAGCCAGCCAAAAATACAAAAAAGCATGCACTGTACATGCTCTGTTTTTGGCAAAGCTATTTTTGTATCCCGCAAACGCCTCACTGAGGGAAAGTTTGTTGTTCTCACTGTGAAGGCCTGTAGAGAGCACGGGCGTGTCTGGCCTTTAGTGCGCGTTGAGAGTGTCGGCATCGGTCAATAGTGCACAGATGCGATGGTGTTCTGGCTATGCAGATAGCACGCGGACGCGGCAGCCCTTACCTTTATTTTTAGGAACAATGTCTGTTCTCTTGCTACGCTTCTTGAAGCAACGGCAGCAAAGGAGCTACAAGGTCAAACAAAACGACAAGAGGTGATATAGGCCCTATGCGTCTTCTGCTGTGAGACCACCGTTGTTGCAGATACCAAGGTTGCGTTATCAAGAGTGCGTCGTTGTCGTGCAGTGCAGGCAAGAAGAGGGTTTCAACGCCTACAACGACAATATTGTGTTGGTGGGAATCGGGGGAAGAAGGGAAGAGGAATAGAGGCGGTGTTGGTCTGCGGAGTCAATAGAAAAAACCAGAGAGTGGATCCCGGATGTCGGTAGCCACAAGGCAAAAGGTCTATATAAAATAGCCGATAGACCAGAAGAGGGGGGTAAGGCTGGTAATATAAGGGAAGAGACGGTGCGTTTTGAATGGTAATGCGAACAGGGAGGACGGCGCAACCAGCTTTCAGCAACAGCAGCAACGAGAAACCCTGCTGCTGAGAGAAAAAAAAAGTGCGAAATTTAAAATGTAGATCGTAATAAGAGTAAATAAAAGGCTGACAGCTAAAGAGGCAAAAAAGAGGAGTAAACGAAAAAGCCAAAATAATGGCTGTCAAAAAGCTTTCTCTTGCATCTAAAGAGAAGCATCGGCTGCTTGAGCAGTTATTGTTGTTTTTGTTTTCTTGTTTTTTCTCTCCTTTTTTCGCTGCTGTCACTGCAGATGCAAGTCTTTCTCCTCCTCCCCTTTTTCACCATCTGTCTGGTCTGGCAGCTGCCAGTTCAGCCAACCACAATTCGCCCGTTTGCTGCACCCCCAGACCGTCAATCCTTTTTTCTTTTCCATTTTGTGCTTGCGGTCAACCCACTTTTCAAGAATCCTGGCCTTCACAAGGCTGTGGTGGATCTGCACTCCTCCTGCGACATGGACCGTTTTCGTACTTTGGGCTGTTTCTGCGTGTCTGCACAATTACACCACAGCAGATATCGTCGTCAGCGGCCAGACCGCTCCCCTCTCTTGTGTGTGTCTTCCGTGTTGTTCGCTCTATTGTGCGCATGGAGTCTGCGCCACAGCAACAGTCTCACGTTGCTAGCACAACCAAAGTATAACAAGCCAGCGCATTCACGCAGTCCCCGTGTGCAGTGGCTTCAGCAGCACCAGAACATTGTGCATTCATATATAAACTACTTGCAACAAAGCAAAAAAAAAAACAGCCTAGCTTCTTCCGTCCTTGAGAAGTCTTCCAGCCGACGGAATGTGCCAGAGTCGAATGGTGCTGTCTGCGCCAGCAGTGCAGGCCTTTATTTCTGTTGGGTGTGTAGCAACCGCATAGACCCTGTCCGAATGGCCCTCCAGACGCTGTCTGCCGCCGCGCTTTGCCTACAAACCCCAGCAGATGCACAGTCATCATAGCGTTAGTCCAAATCCCAGAATGAAAAGCAGCGGTGCATACTACAACTACTACTAATACTAGTCTCCTACATGCATGGTTGTTTGCGGCTGCAATCGCCATCAGAATGCCTAACAAGCAGCACTGCTCTGGTCTGTCACTTACCTTTTCATCGATCCTAGCAAGCTTTGAATGCGAGTCCAGCCTGTACAAGTACGCATATGGCTCGGCGCTGCCAGTAACCAAAAACAGCATCGACTGGAGACCCCGCGCCTCGCTCTGCAGGCGCGTATCCAGCTCATAGTAGTCATCGTCGTAGAGACCAAGAAGCTGTTCCTGGGCAACAAGGGGGTCAAGGAATGCGTTTTTGATCGGCCAGTTCCGGCTGCGGATCCCGCGCAGCTCGTGAATCGCCCGAGGCGTCGGTACTGACGGGTCATCCACACGGTCATACACGCGGAGAACGTTGTCGTAGGAGTTTGCAGCCATGTACTCCGTTCCGCTCTTTTCGTTCTTCACAACGCTGATGTGGCTGATTGCGTGGCTCTGGGAGCTGGAGCTGACAAGTCGCATGAATCTGCCGACACGCACGTCCCACATTTTGATCTCGCCATTGCGGTCGCCTGAAACAAGGCGTGTTTCGTCCTTGAAGCAGTATATCGTGTTTACCATCGACCCATCGTTGGAGAGCTTTGTTGCGCTCTGTGGTTGTCGCAAGTCGTGGATCGTTATAAATCCCGACGAGTCTCCTGAATAGACTATGCGCGGGTTGTGCGTTGAGTATCGTACACTCTGAACAAGACCATCGCACTGTAACTGAGCAATTGCCAGTCTTGTCTCCAAGTCCCACTCAATGCACATCCTATCAAACCCAGCCGACACCACTGCTGCCGAGTCGTAGCGCCATGCCACATCAAAAACTGTCTGCTGGTGGCCGTTTAGGGCTGCAACCTGCTTCTGCTCGCCAATATCCCAGATGCGAACTGACTTGTCAAACGAGGCGCTTGCAACAAGGTTGCCCGAGTGTGAATACTGGGTGGAGTAGATTGCGCCCTCATGCCCGTCAAGCTCTGCATAGCATTTGAGCTGCTTGGCCTCTCTGCGCCGGCCCGCACCACCGCCACTACCACCACCAGCTGTCCCAAGACGCTGATCCTCGCCATCCCGCATTCCTCTCTTTTCTCTAGCTAGAATCCCCGCTTCGCCATCTCCATTTTTGGTATTTCCATCTCGGCTGCTATCCGGTGTATCTGGAGCACGCATAGCACTCTCACGACAATTTTCTTTGCCAAAGGATTCTGGCCCTTCGTTGTAATCTCCCGACTTCTCTGCAGCCTGTTCTTGCAGACCTCCAGGGGTATTTTGTATGCCCGGATTGGATTTATCACCCACATTGGACGTTTTCTGAGAAGGACTGGTATGGTTAGTGTCGTGCAAAGTGGTATTCGATACGGTATTGCTAACTTCTGATCCCGGTGCTGCGTCATTCACGCTGTTGTAACGGGCTCCAGAAATCTTATCGCTTACGTTGTTATCTGTACTTTGAGTATGAATTATATTGCTGCTTGTTTCGCTGAAAGGCACAGCATCGACTCTGCTGTTGCCGTTTTCAGCCACACGCGCAAGTCCAGGATCTAGCTCGTGTTTATCGATAGCATGATCTCTATTCTTGCTGCCTTGGCCTGTGTTTATGGATTCATTGTCATAAAATGTATCGCTGGTCTGTCTATTGCCGTCATTGCTTTCGTTTGCCTTGTCTTTGTTGTTGTTGTTGCTGTTGTTGGTGTTTTTGCTGTTGTTGTTACTGCTACTGTCTTCATCGTCATCCAGGTCACTGTCAGAAAATACGATTTCAAAAGGTTGACGACGGTTTTCCACGCTCCTTCCATAGCGCATCGAAAGGTCGAAATTCCTTTGTTTCAGCAGCCTGTTTTCACGCTCAAGCTCATCGAGTCTTCCCTTCAAGCTGCGGTTCTCACGCAAAAGCCGTTCGATCTCTTCCTGGTCAAGCTCTGCCTTCGAGTCCAATAGTTCCACTGGGTCTTCCATCGTCGGTACCACAAAGAATGGAACACTCAATTATTGCAGGTTTCTGAGAGCTTGAATGGCAAATAAGCCGGCGTTAAGAAAGGTATATACGTATCTCTCAAAGTTTATAAAAAAAAGTAATGGAGAAAAATTAGAGTTTGTGGTAGACAACCTCGCACACACAGAGCGAATTCATGTTGTTGTTGGCAGGATCAGCAAGAGATAGCAAGGCAAATTGGTGTTGGCAAAAGAAAGAGAGAGAAAGAAAAAGAGTTGAGGTTCCACATTTGCACATTTGCACATTTGCTTTTCACAAATCGTCACCACATTCTTTTCCTCCACGTGATGTTGCTTTGGCTTTTTTTATCTGCCAGAAGATGATAAAAATGCTGTATTTCGAGGGTTTGCGCTTGACAAATAACGTTTTTTGGCTGCAACTGTTGCTGTAGAAAACCCCCCGCGCCTTCAAACGCAAGCTAACTTGCAATATTTAGTAAGAACAAATGATAAAAGTCAGACTGCAAGCCTAATTTTTAAAACCTTCAAAAGACAATAACTTTCAAGATAAACACAAAACGAGCAGTGAAGAAAAGATATAGAAACCAAAGAAAAGACTCTCCCTCTTCTTTGAGCCGGACTGCATTTACTTGAGAGGAATGAAGCGAGAAGAGTGGGTCGCACCCATACCCGGACGACCGTGCCTGACGGGCTTGTAGGTCATCGAGAACTCGCCGAGGTAGTGGCCGATCATCTCAGGCTTAATCTCGACCTGGTTGAAGGTCTTGCCGTTGTAGACGCCAACGATTGAGCCAATCATCTCGGGAACGATGATCATGTTGCGCAGATGGGTCTTGACAACCTCGGGCTTCTCGCCCTCGGGCGCGGTCTGCTTGGCAACACGGAGCTTCTTGATCAAACCCATGGGCTTGCGCTTGAGGCCACGCTTGAACTTTCTGCGGGCGCGGCAAGAAACCATCTCCATGAACTGCTCGCTGGAGACGTCGAGCAGCTGCTCGAGGTCAACACCACGGTACGAGAATTTGCGGAAAGTCCTCCTCTTATGAGCGGTAGAATCAGCCTACATATTACCAGGAGAAAACATCACAAGTCAAAACAACAGCGCCATCAGTCCAATTTAGTTGTCAGCGTCTGTCCTAAAATATACCAAAAGCAAAATTGTACGAATGCCGTTTGCACAACAGTATGCTACCACCCACACCCGTCCCGTCCTTGGCGTATCAACTGTATCTGCTGCTGAAGGCTGATTCTGGTTCCAATTAGCATGTCGCTAGTTGCGGCAGGGTAATCAAAGTGGACAAAACCATGCTACTCGTCCTTGAAGCTCGTAGGATTGTGTCCGCATAGGAAAGCCATTGCCTGGATTTGGAGACTGTCGTGGAATCTTCAAGAGGTAGAAAAGCAGGCTCAAAGAATGTGCTCATCTCAAAAGAATCAAGGCCAGAGACACGGTCCTAGCAGCAGCTGGATAAGAACCGCAGAAAGAGTAGACACGTGTAAGGCGTCAATAACTGACTGACGGCGATATCTTTCTCTGGAAATCAGTGAACTCGAATTTCACACTTTAAGCACAATTCGCTAAAAACCCACAAAACTCTAGCCTCCTCAGATTTTGCCGCATCCATTGCAAATATTCCTGCGCATCCATCTGTTTTCTAAGCAATAAACAGCAGGCTAGGTGCCACGCTTCCCGCTGAAATATCGAATCCTCTTAATGTCTGCAGAATCCAAGAAAACTGCATCCAAACGCAGTCGCTGTCGCATCCATCCGCTACCAGTACGCAAGGAGGTGTGGGTGGCACACTTTATACGGGCCAAAGTCTAGTGATAGTTTACCATTTTGTTATATCTGTCAAATATGCGGAGGAAAAGAGGTTTGAATCTGTGCTTTGCGGATGGTACTGCCACAAATGAACACTGCAATTTGCGAACATGAGAAACGATTTCCAGCGCAAATCAAATACTTACTAGTCGATCAAATCACACGGGGAAACTGGGAAAAGCGGCCACACTATTTACGCCATCAGCGTTATTTTCTGGTCGCGTAATTATGCACCTTTTACTTGTACGACTCTGACAATTGCCTTTCTTTTGTGCGCCATTTATGTAATATTGATTTCACATGCAGAATAATTAGCAGCCGATAGCTCTGTCAGACATATTTTTAAACTAGCCATTGACGAGTAACTCTACTTTGAAGACAAAGAGACGTGGCAGAGGAGTCTTAGTACAATCTACTCATTCATTCATTTATTTTTCTCTCCTGACAGTACTGCAATTGGACCTAGTCTTGGTGTGTGTACTTGGCTCACGTTTATTCCACCGCAACAGTATCCTGTATAAATCGAAGAGTAAGACGTAATAATGTCTGGCAACGTGGAATCCGCCGAGACTGAGGTGCAGAGACGGCGTCGTTTGAGACAAGAGCGGATTATGGACCGCGGCGGTGATCGACTCAGCCGAATCAAAAACACGCTTAGCCAGGTCCAGGAGGAGAATAGCGACAGCGAGATAGCCATAGCAGGAGGCCACGCGCTGAAACACGCAGTGGATCGTTCACCCTCCATCTCAGAACAATCCACGATTGATTTGGACAAAGAGGCGTCTGTCTCACGACCACTCCGTAGAGTAGGGAACCTTGCACGCAAAGCCAAGCTTGAAGCTGAAAACGACAGCGGCAGTATCCAGTCGTCTGACGGAGACTCGGTATCCGGCTCGGTCCGTGAAAGAAGCAGGCGCCGGACTCAAGCAGCGATTCAAACGGCCGATATCAACAGCGATGCGCTCCACGACACAGTGGATGCAGCGATTGCCGATCCAGCAGACGATGCACCAAGATTTCTGCCGTCGGAGCCGTCGTCGTCGTTTTCCTTGGATGAAAGCGCAGGCACAGGCGGGGCTGTCATTGCACCGCGGCAGTTTTCGGCGATTGGACTGTCGCGAGCCATTGCTAGATCAGTGCCAATTATAAGCATCTATCTGTACGGCCTCCGACGGGAGAACGGCCACGAGCGGCTGATGGGCGACAGAGAGGATGATGTGCACGCAAAGTGGGCTGGGCTGTTAAACACACGCCCTGACAGTCGTCTTGATGAGTGGGCAGGCGGCAGCTACTTGTTCTGGTATGCGATTGTCCTTGAGATTATACTCTTTGCTGCGTACTCTGCTCTGTCGAGTGGGCGGCGACGGGCACCACCATCTTTGGTAGTTGGGCTGATTCCTGGCATTCCGAGCTGGACGTCTGATGTTGTGGCAGTTGGAAACCGCATTGTCGACAGTCTTTCCATCCTCCTCTTCTTGACGGCGCTAAGCATACTTGGTACGACATAGAACCAGTTTACTCCCCTTGAGTGGCGCGTTTTCCTGGGAAAGGATAAGGAGGCTGCTGCCACACGCGTAGCCATATGCTCTATTGTATGTTAGACAGAAAGGGTACGTACCGTAGCGTCTGTTGCCTGAAATCGACAGCCATAGTTTTTTCTTTAGTTGACATGTTTGTGTTGGTGGCATCAAGCGAATGGAAATATAAGGGATCTAGAAATCTAACGCAGAAAGATTGTCTTCTTCGTAATTTACTCGCTGGCGCTTCCGCGTACGAGTATCGTAGATGTGAACATTGGCAAGCGCGAGGGCCTGGCGCTGCATGGCCTTTTCGACGCGTACCCGCTTTCGCATCTGGGTCTCCAGAAAGGGGACAACATCTTCAACCAAACCGTCAGCAAGACTCTTGTGGGCATGGGTCCGTTGGGTTCTCAGCTCGTTGGCAACAGCTGTAAACTCATCAGGCGTCTGTGCCAGCAGCTCGAGCTTTCCCTTTCCCCGCTGGGACCCGGATTCAAGATACAGCTGGCGAGTCTTGGAGCCGAAAAGCCAGTACCGCTGCCTGGCTATCTCGGCAAATGGCTGCAGACGCACTAGCTCAGGCTTTACGTGGGTGGCTGCGGAGGGCTTGCGATACTTTGCAACCTCCTGATCAATCAGTTTCTTGACGGTGGAATTGGACGCGACAGCAGCCTCAGCCAGCCAGAACAGAACATCAACGCGAACAGCAACGTCATGGTCAACAAACGAATCGATAGAGTCGGCCACAGCCTCGGGGACCTGCAGTTTTCGGAGTATGGCAACGCTGTCGGCGGCCAGCTCGTTGCAGAGTTTCGGCCATTGGTCCTCAGATAGCCTTGCGTTTGGGGGCTTGTTGGATGCAGTGGCCAGAAGAAGCAGAGCAAACTGCCTGAGTTTTTCTGAACCATCCACGCAGCGGATAGCATCTTCTAGCTCCTACAATGGTCGGATAGCATTGCATGGCGGATGGAACACGCGAGAGTTGTTGGCATCAGTACGTAAAGTACGCTTCCAGTGGTGTATAGCACTGGAAACCAAGAGTACGAGAAAGAAATAGATGCTACGAGGGATCCAGGCGAATGTAATAGTCAAGGAAATAGAAACGCTCACGGCTCTTACCTCGGGCTCACGAATGTCTGATCTTAGAACAGAGCTAAAGGTTGTGGCAAAAGCAAAGACGGATGCAAAGTTTCCAGGTGCGTAGTCCGCGTTGGCAGCCTCGGTTTTCGAGTTTGCGGACGGAGACATGGCGAGCTGGCGACGCGTAGAGGAGGAAAAGAGAAGCAAAGAAAAGAGAGGGAAAATGAGGCGGCAAGCGAAAAGAACGAAAAGAAAGAAGAGGCAAAGTTTGCGTGCGACGTGTTTGCTGCTCGCAAACAGCAGCTGCGGGTTGGTCTGGGCTAGCCCGGCTCCAAGACCTTTAAGGCCAGTAAAGCGAGTGGGATCTTTCTTGCCATCAGTTGCGTGTTTGCGCAGCGTGTTGTGCATGGATGGCTGCTTCTTGACTCTGGGCGATGATGTGAGGGCATTTTTGCAGCTCCTCCACATTCTCTTTCTCTTCCGTTACACCTGCCGTTGTTCCGCCCTGTCTTTTTTCTGTGCTTTCCTCTTCTTTATTTCCTTCTTTTTCTTCTTTTTGCATCATTCGTGCTCATTCAACAGACTTGCGCTTGCTTTGCGATTTCCACATATAACACCCATGTCTTCTGCCACAGCCAGGCGCAGGAAGCCCGACGCACAGCAGCCGCCGCCCTCATCCTCTGCCGAGACTCCGAGCAGCAGCAGAAAGGAAAACAGCAGTCCGAGAGATGCAGCAGCCACGGCAGGACCGCCAGCGCTGATTCTTATCAGCATCTTCATCTCGTTTATATCGACCGCCATTATTGTGGCATCGCTTATCCGGATGGGGCCTCAGATCCTTGAGCCCGTCTATGGCAACATCCTGCCACACAGCGGATACAGCAGCGCTACAGTGACGAGCCTTGCTATTGGAGCAGCCATTGGCCTCGTATACTGGCGGCACATCGTCTCGGTGGCGACGATAGGGTCTGTGTCTGCGTCTGGAAGCGAAACCGATCAGCTCACGACGGACACCCGCAC
Organism: Coemansia sp. Benny D160-2; assembly: GCA_027595805.1. NCBI lineage: Eukaryota > Fungi > Kickxellomycota > Kickxellomycetes > Kickxellales > Kickxellaceae > Coemansia > Coemansia sp. Benny D160-2. The sequence goes on along the minus strand of JANBOK010000025.1, from coordinate 33,150 downwards.
AGCTCGCGCAAGCGCGATTGCGTTTGATGTTACGGCAGCTATCACAGCGCTGGCACCGCAGCGAGCAGAGTATGTGTTCCGGTGGTCGGGCAGGCTGGGTCCAAAGTGGGGACCGTTTGTCAGCCACAGTGCGCTTGTGTATCCTGTGTTCATACTGGGCGGATTCACAGCGGCAGTCTGCGCGGCCCGCATATCATATAACCCACGGTCGCCTACTCGCCAGTGGACGGTGTTTGGTGCCTGCCTGGCAGCGGCATCTCTGGCTACGTGGGTGGTGCTCCAGCTTCCTATCCAGCACCGCACCTGCCACGGCCTGCTTCTCAATGCTGGATACGCCGCGCTCAGCTCGCTGATGATCAAGCTGCTGGCTGGCCGTCAGGAGGACCTCGATGCTGCTGATGCTCTCGACAGGGCCAGGCGCCATGGCCAACAACAGACGCAGCACTCAAAACAGAAGAATGCGTATCTTGGCGAAAGCCGACTGCGCAGGCTGCGCTTTGTGCCAACCGCGGCGTTCGTTCTCTTTGCTGCCACCACGCTGCTCAGCGACCCGCTGTGCGCCAGCGGACTGGCAGCCAGAAGCAGCGCAAGTACGCCCGGGTATGCAATGCTCTCTCGCGCAGAGTCGGTCACAGGCTGGGTGTCGGTTTCGGACGACACCACGCGCAGACTGCGTGTCCTGCGCAGCGGCCACTCGATTATCGGCGGGCATTGGAACAGCACCGGAGAGTCGATCTTTGCCATATTCTACTACGCCGACGCCGTGCGCCTTGTCAGAGGCTGCAGCAGCAGCCCCAAGGCCAGACAGACGCTTTCTGGCGATGGCACCGAGCGCGCGCTGCAGATTGGGCTGGGTATCGGCGTCTCGGCGCGCTCGCTGCACGAGCAGAATGTGCGGGTGGATGTGGTGGAGATTGACCCTGCTGTCTACAGAGCTGCTGTTGACTTCTTCATGCTGCCAACAAATCTCAACGCCGTGCACCTGGCGGACGGCCGCAGATTCATTGACACGGCGCAGACGCACACCTACGACTACGTTGTGCACGATGTGTTTACTGGCGGCTCCGTCCCAGCCCCGCTCTTCTCGACGTCGGCAATCGAGCAGATCCGCCGCATCCTCAAGCCGGACGGCATCCTGGCAATGAACTACGTTGGCATTCCGAACGACAGTCGCTCGCTGGCTCATATCACATTTACGCTGCGTACCGCGTTCCCCCACATCCGCTGCTTTGCCGAGACGCTGGAGGATCCCGACGCCATGGTCAACATGATGTTCTTTGCCTCGCCACGCCCAGTCCGCTTTGACATCACGCCCGGTCTTCTGCGTGCCATTGGCAGCTCCAGCATCCGCGCACGTGCGCTGCAGGACATGGAGAAGAACGAGGTCGACATCGATGCCGCCGTCAGCCGCCTGGACCGCGTCAGGCCGATTACCGACACCTGGAATCCGCTGCCGCAGTGGCAGGCTGGTCCTGCCATCCAGCACTGGCACGCCATGCGCAACCTGTTTCCCGAAAACTACTGGCTGAACTACTAGCGCCGCCAGTCCATTTCACACAAGACAGCATATGAATGTAATAATGTCCTTATCAAAAACTACTATTGCTAATTGCACACAATACCCCCTGGCATGGCTTGTTCTCAAAGCATTGCAGCCGCGAGCAGGGCAGCGCCCCAGGCAGCTGATGCAGATGCGCCGGCGATGTGGACGCGCGATGCACCGCTCAGGAAATTCACACCCGAAGGCGTGATCATCTCCCAGTACGAAACATCCAGGTTTGTGACTATCGGGTTTCCTTGCGCATCTGTCACCACATCGCCGTTGGACTCTCCCGCCTGGTTGTCTTGGCTGTCCGCCGAGTTGTTGTTGTTGTTGTCGTTGTTGTTGTTATTGTTGTCATCGCTGTTGGCGTCTGTCTGGTCGGCCTCCAGCGACCCCTGCTCGCTTTCGCTGTCGGATGTTGCGTCTGGCGTCGATGTCTCTTTTGGCGCAGCACTGGACTTTTCGCTGGTTGTGTGCTCTTCCTTGCTGCTGCTGCTGGCACTCGAGTCTGCGCTGGGATCTGCGCTCGAGTTGTCGGCCCTCTTCACATAGGCCCTGTGGCCTACTGGAACCCGCAGCACCTTGTCGTTCCGCTTCAGCACAGCTGCGTTGTTTGCGGCCCCGGCGTCTCCTGAAACGCCGCCACAGAGGACTGTTGCTAGAAGTGCAACCGAGAACAACACGCTGCTTGGTTTCATTGTCGCCGAGAGAATGAGAGTGAGAAAGGGCGCCGTTTGTGAGAAGCTGGATGGTTGGGGTGCTTGCTGTGTCTGACAAGTAGGGCTGCCGGAGAAGATGCACTCAGTAACAAGGGCAACAAATGCTAAGAATTGGATGGAGTGAACCAAAGGAAGGAAAAAAGGCAGCACAATATACTAATAAAACAGACTGGTGGAACAGGAACGAGAAAAGAAAAAATCATGCCCAAAGAAAGTTAAAAATAAACCAAAAAAAAATAGTAAGCGCACAGCAGTTGCAAACGGCGGTGGTGGGAATTGCATGCTGGCTCCCAAAAACAAAAATAAAGCAGAACAATGGAGGAGAGTGCAGAAAGTGATGCAAAGAAGGAAGGCCTGTCGGGGAGCCAGCCAACCCATGCTCTAGCGCCGCGGTTCCGGAGGCGGGTGGGTCTGCGCCATCATCCCAAGCCCCAGCTCGCGGCTCTGCTGGGCCAGCGCCTGGAGCATCCGCACGGTGCTGCGCTCCTTGTCCTGCCGCTCCTGCTGCCGCTGGCTGCGACCAGACTCGGCCCGCGCCTCCTGCTGCCGCTCCAGCCTGCGCTTCTCGCGATGCGCACGGTCCTGCTTCAGTGCAGCAAGATCGCTCGTGCCGTCGCCAAAAAGCTCGCTATCAGACAGCTCCACATCGGCTGCTGCTGCCTTTTCGGCGTGGCGGAGGCTGTGGAGCGCGCGCCTTTTGGCAATCGTGGCCTCGCGGCCTGTCTCCTTGGGCGCTACCTCGTCCAGAATGAGCTGCTCGCGCTCTCTCGCCTCCCGCTGCTCCCGCTTGCGCCGCCGCCGGTCGCGGTCGCGCTGCTCCTCGTCAAACACCCGCCCAGCCGCCGCCGGCCGCTCCTCCAGCGACGGCATCGTCGGGCCTTGCCTTGGTGGCTGCGCGCTAGACTCTGGTGCTGGGCGCCCTTCGCCGCTTCCACCTCTCGGCGCATTGGACTTGTGCACCTCCTCCACGGCTTCTTCCAGTCGATCCCTGCCGTCGAGCTTGGCGGCAAACTTCCAGCTGTAGCGGGTGACATCTCTCTTTGGCAGCGCTCCCAGCCCAGCGTCCTGACTGTAGTAGCGCGAGCGCAATCGTCCGCTGTTCCACGCACGCACAAAAGAGCCAAAGTGCTTGCGCGCCTTGACTGTGGTCATCTCGTCAAAGTACCTGTCCTTCTCTTTGTGCAGCCACAGACGGAACGCCGCATTGAGTCTGAAGTAGTCGTCCTGTGTAATTGCTGAAACACCGTCGGGTCTCCTTCCCCGGTCTCTGTGTTTCCGCTGCTCCCTGCCATGCCCTTCGTTCTTGCTGGGCGATCTGGAGCGGGAGTGCGCCCTGTCATGTTCTAGTGAGTGTGGTCGCCCGCTCATGGCCGTGCAAATGTTAGAATGGCCAGACTTACGGGCTGTCGAATGTAACAAAGAGCAATCAGTCAAGCAACGCTAGCCAGAGTAATAACTGAGATGATATATTCGAAATTACTACGGCGGTAGAAAACCAAAATAAAAGGCAAGCAAGCAAAAAAGGAGAGAGAAACGAGAAGCGGTCTGCCATATCAAAAACGACTATTCCTCCCTTTGGAAAAGGGTGCAGTTATTGGATCGCACCAAAGAGGAATATAAAAGGAGCGGAGGAAACAGAGTGCTAGCGAACCTGCTGGCTGGTGCCTAGAAAAGAGCCGCAAAGGCAGCAGCGCCAATAAAGCCAGCAACAGCCGCCGGGCGCGACAACGTCGAGGCTCCGCTAGTGTGGGTTTCAGTGTCCTTGGATGGCTCATCCGACGACTCATCAAGGCCGCTCACGTCATCCTCGGAGCTGGGCTCTTCGCTCTCGTCCTCGCTGCCAGCCTCGGAGCTCTCATCCTCGTCCGAATGGGCGTCCGAGACTTCCTTTCCGTCGTTCGTGGAGGTCTCGCTGGAGCTGGAGCTGGAGCTGTCGTTGGAGCTGGAGGAGTCGTCGGCCGAGGTGCTCGCGGTCTCGCTGCCAGTGCTCGTTTCGGCGCTGTCGGTGCTTGCGGAGGTCCGGCTGACGGTGATGGCGGACGATGGCGACTCGGTGATGTCTGGGTTTCCCGCCTCAAAGAAGTGGCTGTAGTGCGGTCCACTGACTGAGGACGTGACGCGGACCGCGTAGTTGGAGCTTCCGTAAAGGTTGGTTGGCGGCACAAACGAGACGCTTCCCTTCGATGCATCGTATCCGGTGGCAATCGTGTACACCGGCGAGAGGTTGTTGGAGTCTGTGCCCTCCATCAGCTGTACTGTCACCGTTCCTGTCAGCGCTGTGCCGTCGTCTGAGCTACAGGTTTCAGAGAAGTAACAAGGCAGCAGCAGACCAGCCAAGTGCACATGGCGGCGGGTTATTAAAAATGTTAGTTGGAAATAGCTCTGGCAAATACAGTCCACATCTTAAGCAGCACAAGATTCTATCTGGGATCCCTCCCCCCTTTTTCGCTTCAAACAAACAAGCGCGTAAATAGCCGGTGTTTGTCAATAAAAACAGGGCAAGGAAAAGCGCGCGAGAAGAAAGGGAGGTTCTGCGCACGGGTCTTTCCATTGTTGTTGGCCATTGCAAATGTGCCTCTGCCAGACATATGGCTCCCCATGGAAAGTTCACCAGACACCTATTGATTGGTGGCAGGGCCCAGCATCGTTCATTCTCCAGCCGCTACCCTTCCTCCATCCCTCGCGGGTTACAATCAATAGCATCCAGGAACAATGCAATGAAACAAGCGTCTCTTTTGCAATACGCACGGGATAAGAGGCGCTTTTACATTGCCGAATTACAGACGCAGAAAATATAAACAAACAAAGTAACAATACCCAGCAAAGCAAGCAGGCCTCTACATTTCAAAAATTGCTTGCCATGCACAAAGACAACAAACATTCATGTCCAGATGCTGCTGGATATGTGCAAGTGTAGATATACGCCGGCAAAGGCTTCAGCTCTCCCAGAAGTACCAGCATCCAAGGACATGCAAAAAAGAAAAGGCTGCTGTAACATTTGCTAGCTGGACCATTCTTCAGAATGCAGCGCCAATATCTTATCAACCAGGACTTACATCCATGAGACCGTGACGGATTCGCCTCCATAAGGCCAGACAGTACCCGCAATCGGGTTGTTGATGCTGAGTGCACCGAGCACAGACGCAACAAGGGCGGAGATGGCGGCGATGGTGAGCTTCATTTCTTGAGTTTGAGTGAGAATAGACTAGGTTGGGCGGAAAGGAAAGGGTGGCCAGGAGGGATGTTGGTGATAAGGTTAGATGTTAAAGGGTAATAGAGGGTTTAGAGAGGTTTCGAACAAGACTGATAAAAGGGCGAGAGAAAGAGAAGGGGGATGTGCTGCAAAGCAAGAGAACGAAAAAAAGGCCAGAAATATGTGTTTTTGCCTGAAAGCTGATGGAAGAGAAGAAAAGAAGACGTGCCAGCAAAGGACTCTGCCGCACGGAGACCAGGAAACAGGAATATTGGACGGCCCAAATGTACTTCTCCTTTTGGCGCAAGTGCGTTTTTCTGCTGCATGCGCAAAACAGGACAAGTCGCCAAGAGCCCAAAATGAAGAATCAATAAACACACAGTGCCCCCCGCCAGCGGCGGCGGCGAATCCCACCACACCAGCAGACACTGGTGCAAACGGCAGGAAAGAGGCAATCAATCATGTTCTGGCTGTGGAGAGACGCTCACTGTTTGCGGCGGGGAGGGAGGGAGGAGAGCCATCCGCGAAAAATGCGGTTGCTGGTTGGCGTCGATCCCAATGTGATGGATGCCAAAAGCACACATGAGAGATAATTTTTTTTCCGGTTGGGCAGTATGTGGGCAATTGCATAATGCAGCCAATCATCGGCGGTCTGGCGGTCTTTACAAAGCAAAGACCCAACATCCCATCCAAACTTTTCCACCCGGTTTGCAGCCTACTTTATCAGCTAAGCAAAAAATAGCCGAATGTGGCGATGGGGTTTATCATTCGCCCTTTCTTGCTCTAGTCGCGTCTGTCTACGCCTGTATGGCTTGTCTACAGTAACCGTAACCCAAGGGAATAGAGCAGATAAGGAAACGGATAACTGAGCAATTGAACAAATGGGAAATTAAATGAATGACAGTCTTCTTCTTTGACCCGCACTATGTTCCGTTTCAACTGACCAATCCTCCGCTCAGCCCCATTTTCCCCAGCAGTTTCTTTTTTCCCCGTAGCGGAATGTAGGTCCAAAAGTTTACGCAGGGAAACCCCCACCATTCGGTGTCAAATTTTGCCCAACATTTCCATATCGTGCTCTGGGAAATACAAAATTCCTCATATATAATTTATATGAAAAACTGAAGATTAACAACAACTGTTCACTCTGATAACACCTGCCATATTCATGCTGTCAGTGAAATATGGTTTGCGGTTGAAAGAAAAGTGAATGGTTATATGAACATGTTGCGCAATTATGAGGATATTCCCACATTGCTGACAATATTTTACAAGAAAACAATAATATATGCTCAATTGTTTATTCGGAATGTTATAATTGCTTGACTATTTTGAAACATTGAGATATCAGTTCTCCTTCTCAGACACACATGTATGCTTCTACATGGCCAGTGCACCACAAACAGCTGCTGCCACCGCAACATAACCCGCTACTACGCCGCCGTTTCTTGAAGCTCCGTTGGCAGCATCACTGCTGCTGTTCTGCATAGATGAGTCCTTGGGCTTGGGCTTCTGGGCTCCTGCCGACTCTGCTGGTGCGCCTCCGCTTTTCAATGGCTTACTCTCCTTTTTTGGTCCTGGTTGTGGGCCGCTGTCCTTTGGGTGAGGCTGGTCCTTGAGTCCATTCTTTGGCTGATTGCCAGAGTCCCTGGTCTGCCCGCCTCGTTTGTCCGTTTCGGGCTTGTTTCCGGAGCCCTTGAAGTATTGTCCGTAGTACTCCTCGCCTCCGTCATCAACGACCTTGATAGAGTAGTTTTTGCTGCTCTTCATTGTGTTGGGCACAGTCCAGTGAAGCTGCATGTCATTTGCCGGAACATTTTCAGCAATGGTCGCCACGGTGCCCATATTGGCCGGATCCGAGCCTTCCATCAGCTCAACAGAGACCCGTCCTCTGAGGTTTCCATCAATCACCCTATCCTTGAGTAACTTGTTTGGCATTTCGTGGTTCAATTTACACGAACGCACACAGAGTCGTAATGTTAGTAGATATACCCATTTGCAATCTGTATACATGCCGATTAAATCCACTCCACACACACAGAGTTTCTGCTGTCATGTTGTGTAATGATGGTAAAAGCACTTACTTCCACTTTATGGTCTGCAGCGAGCCGGCCTCCCATTCGGTATGTGAGTTTGGCAGTGTTACTTGCAGCTTTGCCAGAACTGCCATTGCAAAGACGCCAACAGCCAGCGTGCACTCTGCGATCCTCATGTTCTTGTGATGTAGCTCTAGGATCCTGTAGAAACTTGTTTAATGTATATTTGGCCAACAAAGAAAACGCAATTTTGTGTTGTTAAACCTGCTTTTGAAAAAGAAATATACACGCCTAGCAACAGAATTGACAGAAAAAGAAAAGGAACAAGAAATCTACATATCCCATCGACAAGCTGTCTGGCGTTGCTGCTGGATCCTAGACTGGTTGCTTTTCTTTTTCAGACATCTGTAACTGTGCTACTGTCTTGATCGTGAAACATTTCAACAGCTAAATAAAAGTCACCGTAAAGGCTACACATAGCCCCCAAATTCAAATACTTTGGCACAAGCAAAAGTGAGACATTCTCCGCTCAGCTCTTTTAAAAGCACAGCGCAGTACCCTCCCTCATGTCTTTGAATAATTATATATATGACTCCCACTCTGTTTCTCTTTGCTCTCATATTCAAAGTATACTAGAAAAAAGCGTGTAATCAGTGAGTTGAGTGGAGTAGAGCAGCAACATATTCCTTTCTAGCAGTATCGTTGACAGCATTCAAAACTAAAACAACAAGTGTATTACATCCACCGGCGACTAGCTGTCGGTGTTCTTGGATGAATCCGACTCAGCGGTTCCCTTTCTGGTTTTGGCAGTGCCTGTCTTGATCACCTTTGTGCTTTTGCGACCCATCTGTGCAGGATCTGTCGGTGCTTTCTTGGAAACAGATTCTCGTTCACCCTTATTCTGGAGCATTGGACTCCCAGCTCTTTTTAATGGTGGCGTTGAGCTGCGTCTTGGCCTTGGTGAGGCTGTTATCGGCTGGATAGCACGGTTGACAACGACCCTACCTTTAGGCTTCTCGTTGCGCCACATGTTTCTCTGAGATATACGGCGCAGCATCTTTAGCATAAACGGGAGGTCCTTCTCGGGCGTATCCTGCGCGCTCCGCTCAAAGTACGTTGCTTGGCGCAGCCTTAGTCTCCGGTACGCCAAAGCCAACTCATCCTGCGTTTTGTGGGACTTTGTCATCCTCCAATTGATAAACCACTCATCGGATTTGCTTTTAACGGTCACAGAGTTGTCCGTGTCTTGGCCGTTGACAGTCGAGAACATTTCCAAAGTAAAGTGCGTGATCTGCTCATTGGTGTTGATAAATATCTCCTTTTCTGGGTCGATGTAATCGTCTGCTGTACTGTCATCCTCCAGGGCTTCATCGGGCGTTTTGGTGTGCTCCTCCTGGGGCGGTTGGCTGAAAGGATCGCGAGTGTTTAACGGGTCCGCCGCTAAAGGCTGCGTAGGGGTGGGCTTTGAATAGGCCTCCTTCATAATCCGCTTCACATTGCTCAAAAACCCAGGTTCTTGGTATTTTCTCAAAAACGCCTCTTCCGAATTGTCATCAATGACCTCAACCCAGATCTCCAGCGCCTCTACTCTTCTGCCGTCAAATGTAACACGCAGATCCTTCATTGGATGCTTTTCCGTGACCGAGCGCAGTATTTTGCCCAGCAAGATAAGCACCGAACGGAAAGCTTTGTTGCCTGTAGGTTCATTGCCATAGATGACTCTGTCCATCTCGCCACGACTAATGTACTGGAATCCAAACATCCGTGCAGTATTGTGGTACGCAACAAAAATGCCGTCCATATTGCCAATCCGGACCTGGAAGTTGTACTTTAGAAAAGCAGAGCGGGCCATGTCATAGTATTCGCGTTCAAAAGACTCTAGCCGTCCCTTTTGCGAAAGGATCTGGTAGCCCCTGTTCTTCTCGTAATTGTTGATATCCATACGCACTGCCAGCGTTCCGCGTGTTTTTAGATCAAAGGTCCTGCGAGGAAGCCGGTCATCGCGGCAGTCAAGCTGAGAGCGCAAAACAAACTCGTCAAATTCTGAATAGTGGTAGTTTTCCTCGCTGATGGTATTTACCTTCCATGAGTTCTCCTTTTTGTATCTTTCAAATTCGTTCGGCGTGCTGGTCAGCAACTTTTCCATTGATTTTCCAAGCACGCTGAGAATACTGTCCTTCACGTCAAAGCTCTTGTCGGCATCGATGCCATACACGCCGTCGTGGTAGCGTAGCGCTATAGATGCAGGATACCGCATTCCGCGTGTAAAACGCTCGGGCATCGACTCAAAAGCCATCGACAGGGAGCTAAGGTCGGGTCCCTTATTTGCCGACACGAGAAAGTAAAGATGCGATAGGACATGCGTCATTGACGAGGTCGACCCAACAAACCGCTTCTTGAGCTTGCGCGCATAGCCCATCAGCGCACTGTCCTTGGAAGACGTAATATACGGGGTAAGTTTGTCGTAATCAAACTCGTCGGGTTGAGTAATGTTTCGAATATACGGATAAAAGTTGTAGACGCCGCTGTTTGGATCCTGTAGGTAATGCACGCCTGGATTGAACAGCACGCGCTCCAGGCCGTGCGCCAGCGAAGGAACGCGGCTCATATGGCTGGTTCCGGTCTGCTTAAACTCGTAAGCCTCGGGAACGATCCTGTACCACTTTCCGCTTTGAAGCGGGTGTGTCATCTCATGGACTACCACGGGCTCTTGATCGCAAATAAACCGTGTTCGGGGGCCAGCAGGAGCCTTCGATTCACCGTCATCTTCAGATCCCTCTTTGCTAGCGCTGGCAGCCTCTGCCTCAGTTTCTGAGTACACCGGTGCTGGATCGACAATGCGCTGGTTCTCGTCTTTGAATACATGTGTGGTCTCTTTTTCTGGCGGAGTGTCTGTGCTGCTCGAATATAAGCGGGAAAGTCTAGTCGTCAGTTCTAGATCTCTACGAGTGTGTAAAAGCGCTGCACCGCGGTGCCTACAGCGAAGCAGCATTCTGTCTGTATTTTTACGTATGTGAAATTGAATAAAGCAGGAGAATACAGAGTGAACATGAAAAGCAGCTGTTTGTTAAAAAAATAACCGTTTATCAAAAGCATTGAACTTTTCTAAATCATAATTTCCAATCAGCCATATTATTCCATTCCAAATCAGTGAATTATCTGGTGCTAAAATTAAATCAAAGGTGTTTTTGATGTCATAGCTTCTGTCGTGAAAACGAAACGTCAAGACAAACGCATAAGCCAAAGCTTGTGTGGATTCTAGCACGTCTGTGTGACGCCATCCAGAGCAATGTCTTGTTTGCGAACTATTATGCGCATTAGCTGTTCAAGCAGACAATGGATAAATATGGCAATAAAGCCGTCGTTATGCACGTCGGTTCTGACGTTATATATGCGACTTTGGTAATGTATGACAAATGCTACACAGCGTATGAAATCATATATAAAATTATGGTGGACATACACGAAGAACATCTTCAGCAGAATTAGATGTTCTTTTTGTTTTCTTCAGCTTCCGGAAAAAGAGCTAAATAACAAACTTTTCTAGTTTCTATACGCAGATTAAACAACTCGCATCCACAATGAGAAACCTACCGCCATTGCCGCTGGGTGTGCTTTTGGCTACCGCTGTTGGCGCATTTATTCTTCAGCTGTTCGTCCGACCAGCGATGGGTGAGCTTATCCCGGCGACAGACAGCCAGATTACAATCGAGTTTGGAGCAGAGCCAGAGCACTCGTACCATTGGTGGGATGCTCTTACAAGCGGTGCCTCGGGGCTCTTTGCTCCAAAAATAGACGATACTTACAGCGCACTTGACGAAGCCCAGAAAAAGGCCTACATGGCGGGCGAGTATGTCACGGACAATGCTGCGCAGTTTGGAAACGAGGTGAAGGAGAATGTCAAACATGCCGGCGACAGGGCGCAGCGCAAAGCCGAGCATTATGGAAGAAAGGCACAGCACGACGCTGCCCATCTTACAAAGCAAGCCAAGGAGAATGTGCAGCAAGCGGGCAATACGATGAAGCAAAAGGGCCAGAATGCATACAGCAAGGTTGACGCCGAAGGAAGAAGAGTAGCTAATGAGGCAGAGCATGTGGTGGATAGAAACGTCCAGTACGGCAGCGGCTATCTCCACGGAATGTTCGGTAAGATCTCAAGAAAGATTTGGAGCTTTATTTCGACAACTCGTGGCGCAAGCAGCCATCTGAATGCAGAGCTAAAGTCTGGGCTCGAGAAGCTTGGAAACATGGTTGGGTCGCTGAACGATGGCGGTTCGCCTTCATGGCCGGAGGCGGTGTTTGAGGGGACCAGAGACCAGTCGTTCTCGCATTACATCCACGATCTGGGCCGTGCATCCCAGGTTGCCAACGACCAGATCAGAAAGAAGCTCGACATCCACACCGAAATGCTTGCGAGTATGGCAAAGTCCCACCTGTCGTCAAGGCTGAGGCTCTCGGGATGCTATATCCCCATCCTTGTCCTCATTTCGCTGTATACGATGGCTAGAAACTGCTGCAGAAGTGCCAGGCATAACCAACGTGCTGCTACGGAAGGCGATCGAAAGAGAAGCAGTGGTAACCACGGGCCGCAGTCTCTGGAGCAAGGTGGTGTTGGTGCAGGTGTGGATGCACTTGCAACTACCAGCGCTAATTTGGGCGTACTCTCGCTGGCCTCGGTTCTTTTGGCTGTAATGGAGTTCAACGGCGTTGCAGGATGGTTGGTGGCCTCGTGCTACACTGCCCTTGTGGCCGGCATAGTTGCCGCGGCCGAGCCATCGTTTCTGGCGGGCGTCATATCAAGCGACAACACGGCTGGCGCTGGTTTGCGTCTTGCAATCGGCGTCACTGCAGTTTCCGCTGTCAGCTGTCTTATCCACACATTTTTTTGCTAGACCGCTAGCGTAGATAATAGCAGTCAAGCACCAGAAGATGTTCTATTCGCGAATGTGTTTCTCTAAATATATTTTGGTCGCTCTAACAAAGAAAAGCAGAAATAACAATATATTGCTCCTGCTATTCTGGTAAAAGACCATAGGTAATGTTTTTCTATCGGCAAAGTTTGAAAGAAAGTTTGTTGTTCGCTTTTGCACGCATCGGCGACTCATTGCTCCATCTTTACTGGCTGACTGGCTAATTAAGGTCATCAACAAGCCTTTTCAACCTCACATACTCCCCATCCTTGAATGGGCCGACATGTCGCCGAAACTCCTCAGGGAATCGACGGCTCATCGCCTTGTGCTGCGTATCACTCCGATCCCAGCCGAACGAAGTTCCCCATTTGCGATTCAGTGCTCGACGAGCCGGATGTGCGGGCTTCTGCATGCATAGCCCGCGGATATCAAGCCCCGCATCCTTGTTGCCAGAGGCTATCGCATTCTGGTAGAGACTAAGAACGTCTTCCATGGTCGGGGCGTGTGCATGTTCCAGTATCTCGGTCTTTTCCTCGCGAATAAGGCGGATTGCAGAGTTGATGTCGCGGTTGCTCCCCAAAAGGGTGATCATCTCGATGTACATGGCATGCTCGGTCTTCATGTCGCAGCCTATGCGTCTGCGTGCGGTCTCGCGGTCGGCTGGCAGCACGGCAAGAGAACCCCCGGCAACATTGGTCGGAATCGCACTTTCTCCAGGGAAGACCAGGCTCTCGGCAAGATTCAGCATGTCCTGTGTGGCTGTGTTTGGCGACTGCGGTTCCTTGTCCAGCTCGATGGGCTGGTTGAACTCATCCACACCCCGTGCATAAACCCTCGTTTTTGGTGTTTTAAGCTTCTCCCAACCAGGAGTGTTGAGCGCGCGCTCGACATCGGCCCGCCATGCCTTGTACTCATCCCAGACACGCCATGCGCTGGGCACATCGCGCGTACGCTCACACAACCGAATGATCCTCTGGAACGTCCATCCGTCCCTTGCCACGCCGTACTTTTTGAAGGCGCCTAGGTAAATGTACCACGCATCATAGTAGCGGCCGTTGTTGATGGTCGCCGACAGATACGCATTGAGCAACTGCGATGTCACATCGCCTTTCAAGTAGTCAAGATAAAAGTACATGAGCCTTGTTGCCTCGGAGCCAATGGATTTCGGCGACTCTGGAACAGTCTGGGGAATCATCACGTCAATCACATCCAGATAGCTGCCATTGACATTGTTGTCGCCCTCGCCGGAGGAGGTGGTCTCATTGGCAATATTAATAGCTTCCAGAGATCTAGACTGAATCTCACTGAGTTTGGATGCATTGGACAGAGTGCGGTACTTGTTCTCTGCCCTTGAGATCATCTGGTTTAGTCCGAATGCAAACGCCGACCCATCCTTCCGATCGTTGACCGCCGCAAAGGCCTCCATGGCAATATTCTCGTAGCTCTTGGCAATTTTCCACGAGCAGCACTTTACGTTTCTCTGATATCCTGCATACGCCCACATCATATTTGCAATCGTTATCGAGTCGACCTTGACCAGCTCCTGGTACTTGGGATCCATCGACTTTTTGAGCATATCCTTGAAGATATCCCTAGCCAGTCCAAGATTCCTTTTGCGCGCGCAAGCGTAGATGATTGTGTTGTATGTGTAAAAGTCCGGCTCAAACCCGTGTGTCTCCATCATATGCAGCAAGCGGAAGCACTCGTCAAAGTAGTCTGGACGCACTGCACAGGCGTGGATCAGCGAGTTAAAGGTAACATCCGAAAGCGCCATGTGTTTCGAGATCATCTCTTCAAAGAGGTTTATTGCCTTTTCGACCTCGCCGTTTTTAGCGCATGCGTTGATCATGATCGAAAATGAAACTGTCTCAGGCTCGGAGATCGCGTACCTCAAATGCTCGAACACTCCCCAAGCGCGCTTGAAATCGCCAATCTTTAGACATGCTACAATCAGACTGTTGTAGATGGGTGTGTTTGGCCATATCTCGCGCTTCTTCATGGTTTCGTACACTCTAAATGCATCGTCAATGCGGTTGAACTCCCTGTACGCGTGGATCAGCGTTCCGTACGAATACATTGTCGGCTCCAGACCTTCCTCCTCAAGCTTTTTAAACATTGATATGGCCGTTTCTAGGTCTCCAGCCTTTGCATAGGCCATTGTTAGATTGGCAAAGGTCGTCTGGTCGGGTTTCACATTCGCTTCGCTCATCAGCTCGTACGCCTGTACAGCCTCCTCTAGGCGCCCAGCAAGGGTGTTGGCAAATATGACATGATTGAACTCTGCGGTTTTCAACTCTGGCACTGCTAAATCGGCGTAAGCAGCATCAGAATTGATTACTGATTCCACCTCATCGAAAGGCTGCACGCGCTTTTTAGGCTTGAACGAAGAAGACAACGTGTTTGTCATTTTTACCTTGTTTTGCAGCTCCTTAACACTAAACTGATCGGCAGAGGCAAGAACGGCGAGCTTTGCCTCCTCCATCTCGCGAATCGTCCGCGTATCCATGTACATAAGCTTTTCCATTGTCTTCTCCGATATCGGCTGACGTCCGGATTTCTCTCTGTCAGCGGATGGTTTCTCATCCTTGTCTTTACTTTGCTTGGGCTCCTTTTTGTCTTTTCCTAGTGCCGCCGACAAGCGTCTCTTCTCTTTGGACACTCGGACCATCTCCAAGTATTCTGCCCGGCTTTTGTGACGCAGTGACTGCTCGTCTCGCTCTTTTCGTTTCTCAGTGCTCATGATAGAGTCAAAGATCTTGCCAACCTCTTCGTCGGTGACTTTAATCTTTTCAATAGCACTTGTTTCTTCTTCGCCAATATTGTTTGTGGCTTTTATGAGGTTTTCAGTGGCCAATGTCTCTGGACGTGGTGGCATCTTCGATCTAGCTCGTGGGTACCGCAGATGGTCTTCAAACTGTCTAGGGCGCCCTCTATAGCT
This sequence comes from Coemansia sp. Benny D160-2, assembly GCA_027595805.1. Classification (NCBI taxonomy): domain Eukaryota; kingdom Fungi; phylum Kickxellomycota; class Kickxellomycetes; order Kickxellales; family Kickxellaceae; genus Coemansia; species Coemansia sp. Benny D160-2. The sequence continues at coordinate 17,814 of JANBOK010000025.1, read as the reverse complement.
ACTACTGGTTGCAAAATTCCGCCGAAAAAGTGCTGTCTGCACTGTCTGTACCGCAGGTGGTGAAGCGGCGATCCGTGTTGAAAGGTAACTAATTGCTGCCCTTGAGCCAAAGGGGCGCTGGGAAACACGGCAACCCACCGCACGAAGCATCGTCATACTGTGTTGTATCGATGGGTATATGATGTCTGCTTTAAATAAATAGAGAAATAAAAAGTCAAAGTGCAAAGAAGAAAGCAAACCCACTTTATCTTTTTTGTCATCCTTTTTTTTTTGCAGCATGAACGAAAAGTTGCAATCAACAGCCATAACTAGAATTTTTATTTTAATCACGATCAATAAACAGCACAACCAAATGCTGTTGATTCATATTACTAAGAATCAGAACCCCTGATCAGATCGATCCATGACATGCCGTGAATGGATTTGTTGTGTCTCCTATTTAAAAATAGCAAACCCTATTAGCAAACTCACATTATTGTGCACGAGCGCTCATGCTTGTACGCCTGCATGATGGCCAGCGACTCTTCCTCGCTAATCTCCTGTTGTATTTCACGCTGCTTTTCCTTGATCTCCCTGGGAAAGTACAGTTTGAGAAAGTTCAACAGCGCAGTGTCGATGTTTGTCACGCTGGCATTGTATACGGCTCTCTTGGATCGACATAGAGGGCAGTCAAAGATACGTCGCCGCGAGGCTTTCACAACGCAGCGCGAACAAAATACATGGCCACAGTCCAGCCGCAGTGGCCGCCAGGCGATGTTAAGACACATGGGGCAGAGGTAGTCGTTTATTTGCGGCACGACACCAACGAGGTCATTGTAAACTGTGTAGATTAGCGCCTTGGTCAGCGAGGTAGCGTCAATGTTTACAATCTGCGGAAACTGTGTTTTTGCAATCAGATGCGTGCGCTTGTCGTGCTTTTTAATTATTTTCCGTGTTGCAAGCTCGTTCATTTCCTGCAGGAGCCGTAGATAGGAAAGCTCAATGTTAAGCTTGTAAAAGCTCATCAAAATCCTTGCCGAGTGTGGGTCACGGAATTTCGGCGTCAAACCAATCTTTTCAATGTGCTTTGTAAACTTTGCAAATCGATTCTGGCACTCTCTCGCTGGGTTGGCTGGCCGGAAATCGCCATCCGAGTGATCCCAGACGTCAGCATCGATGTACAGCCGGAAAATTTCGCGCCAGATCTCAAAATCGTGTTTAAAAGGGGATGTCACCGTAGTTAAATCGCTGCCCAGTGACACGACATTGGACTTGTACTGTTTGGTGTATTTTTGCTCAAAGCTCTGCATGCGATTAATGTAGTTTAGCAACTGGTCAAAAAACAGCTGGTCGGTTTCAAGACGTACAACAACGACTTGTGTTTCCTCGGTGTTTTCCATTGGCTTTGGCACCATTTGGATGTCTTCATTATCATTCGGCAGTGTCGGTTCTGTAGAGGTGTCGCCCTTAGCCAGTGGTAAAAGTATATTATTAATAGCGGCGGCGCCAGTTAAGTGCGATAGTGGTATTGATGTGCAGCCGGGTTCTTTTTCAGTCGTCTCCTTGTCATCGTTTTCCTTGCCTAACCCATCTAGATTATTGACTGTTGTGTTTTGGTCTGTATCTGAAGAAACAACGGGGAACTCCGCAAGCTGAAAATGTTGGTTGGATACTGGTCTGCGTATCTTGACGGTTATCATTGGGTGTACAATGCCCTGCTTGTCTTCTATATGTTTGATGCAAAACAAAGACCACGGTGTGTTTTAAAACCAGTACAGATACAATTTTGAGCTAAAATACACTGGTAACAAGGCCTTGCAATAATATTGACCCACTCTTCTCCATCTGCCATTTCACAAGTAAGATGCGACAATGATACAAGAACGAGAAGAGAGAAAATCTGGACAAGGCGGCCATCATGTGTGTAATCGTGCCAGATGAAGACATCACAAAATAAGAGACATTGCAATATGCTTATCAATTGTTTGTCAACTACAAATACCTACTTTCAATGCTGTATTCGATTCCCTCTGGAAATGACGCTAGTGGGGCTTTTTGAGACGTTTCGTCTGACTCGCCGCCGCCACTATTATCAACCTTTGAGCTAATAACAGTGGTGCTGTATGACTCTCCGGGCTGCAATTCTGGTGGTATGGCTTTTGTGTCTGTGGCCTTTCCAGCCTCTTTATCATCATTGCTGCTCGTCGCGTCTTCGCCGGTGCTATCAGGCAATGTCAGGTTTAGCGTCTTGAAGGCGGTGTCCAGCTCCACAACAATCTTTTTAATGTTCTTTTTTAGCAGCTTGTACTGGATAATATAGGGCTGCCATTCTTCAGGGAGCTCTTTTGCGTTTGTCTCAATTGTTTTACCAAACTTCATTGTCTGAAAAGTGCGCAATCGTGTTTAGCCGACAGAGCAGTAAATATCTGATCGACGGAAATAGTAAGCATGTAAAGTATGGATGGCTGGGTATTTATATGGCAGCCTCGGCCTGGTGCGGCATGTAATTATAGAAATACAAAAATTATATTAGTGCAGATAACACAAGAATAAAAGGTTGAAGAAAGAAAGGTGGGAAAGAACTTTTTTTTCGAATATTGCCCACCTTTTATAAAATGCCTAGAAAGGAATGATTGGCCAGCCAAACATGGAGCATGGTTTATTTGCTAACGTCTGCAAAGTTAAAGACATTTGGCACTCTGCGTGAGATTCTCTGATGCAGAAACAAATAACTCTTATTTTATGAACTCGTAAGTTCCATTACATCGTGTATAATGGTGTAAAGGGGAATCCCGTTAACGGCAGACAGAAGAGATGTGGCTGGTTTGGGGGTTGACTACAACAATCTGTAGTTTTTTTTTGAGATAAGCGCCACACACTTCATATCCTCAATCCTCTTTCGCACAACACAAATACCGGATACATCAAGAAAGCCCTTTTATTGCAACACTACAGTAACCGCAAGAGAGGATAACACACGCACCGGCGGAAAGCAAAGTAACAACAGGTGAGAAAAAACAATCCCTACAGCACAGCGAATATCGCAGTATGCAGACGAGTTGGTTTTGTTTGAAAAGCAACAGAACCAAAGAAAGACACCTTAGTCGAAGAGACCGAAGCCCATGTCGTCGTCGGACTCCTCCTCCTCTTCCTCAGCCTTCTTGTCGGCCTTCTCCTCGGCAGCAGCACCGCCAGCAGCGGCACCACCGGCAGAGGCAACGGCACCACCCGAAGGAACGGAGGCAAGCTTGGATGAACCCTCAGCAATCAGCTGGTCAATCTCCTTGCCCTCGAGGGCGGCCAGGAGCTTGCTGATGCGCTCGCTGTCGACATCAACACCACCGGCAGAGACGACCTTGGAGATGGCGTCGGCGGAGGGAGTGGCCTCGGGGTTGGCGAGCTTGAGAAGAAGGTAGGCAGCAATGTAACGCATTTTTCTACAGAACACAGGAGAAACAAGTAGGCATTCAAATGACTCATTAGCAGACATGGGCGCGCTTTGGATTTCTCCTTTTGTAGTAGTTGCTGTACAAAGACACAGAGACACGATGTATTGCCCTTATCATAGCCCACGCAAGAGCTTGTAAAGCAAAAGCAGGGTGGAACAGCGTTTGACTAGCGTCAATCCGGCATCACAAGCCATAATTTCAGCGCAAATTGTGAAAATTGTCCACTAGCGCATTCGAATTCAAAAATTCGGGCATCAAGGCTCACAGCAAATACGTCCGCTGTTCATTCTCAATGAGAAGGGTGGTCATAAATAGAGGAACGCATCCGGTTCTAGCCAGGATATCTCCAATCTGCTTTCATCCCGCACATCCATAGCCCCCACATCGTGTCGCATCCATCGTCGTGTGTCTGGATACGGATTCGCCGATAAGAAATAAACGATGGATGCGTCCGCAAAAATGGTGTCCCAACCCACACTAAACGTACCAGAACGACTTTTAGAAGGCGAGGTCTTAACGCACGATTTAACTCAGAATGAGAGCAATTAAGCACAAGTGTTTTAATGGAAAGTGTAGAGAGAAGGAAGGCAAGAGTCGTTTCTGCGATCTTTGCTGTAATATCCACCAAGCCCTGCTTGCTGTGGGTGCTGGGTTAGCACTTTTTTGAAGAGCACTTTATCCTCTTTGAGAGCGCTAAATTCATGATCCTTTTTTCCTGTTTACCATTTTACATTCCTGATTAGATTTCATTGCGATTTCCCAGCCAGATGTGTCCTCTGATCTATTTTCGATATAACAAAATATATATTTTGTGTCATCGGGGCAAAAAACAAGCGAGGGCATATCCTTTTGCGTGTGCTGTAATGCAAACAACACTCAAAATCATGCTACTTTAAGCATCTACCGCATCATGGCGGTTGTCACGAAAACAAGCTGACATGAACGCATACGCTTTTCCGCTGTCTAGCTCTCCAATGCATTGCCGCAAGGTAGCTTTGATTATATAATATGTTGTTTTATCCAGATGTCGCCCTAGTCCTTTTTAGAACCTTGACCACCACTGCGATGCCAAGAAATGAAGAGAAAACGCACCGACCCTGAAAATTGAATAAATTGCCGTAAAACGCAGTGAGCAGAGTGAGCGAGTCTCTGTTTTTTTTTTCCTTCGACGACATTCTTGCCTTCATTTTTATTTATATCATGTTAGTTGGTCTACGCAGAGCAGCTAGACACATTCGCATATATCGTACTCCTTCTACCAGTCTTAGAAATATGATGGACACTGCAGAGTCGAGGACCAAGGGCCTACCAACCCATGATGACTCCGACTACAGTGTGATTCAAAAGGCGGGCATGGAGCTTGGCCATGCGTCGTCCGGGATGCTTCTTCCTGGGATCGACGGCAAGACCAGAAAGGAAGCTGTTCGTCTGTGTGCCAGAGACTACCTGGAACACCACGTTTTCTTCAACCACATGCATTTCCACAACCATCTCAACCACCATCTTCTGGCAGTGTTTTCGATGGGAGGGTCCTCAAAGCGCCTCCAGGAGATATTTAATGGCAACAGACAGATGCAGCGTCCGGCAATGCCAAAGCACCAGACAGAGATCAGTGCCAGCAATTTTGTCGATTATCTGTCAAAGGAAGAGAACTACCCGGATTATGTCGCCTTCTTCCGCAATGAGGTTGAGGCAGCCGGCGATAAGTGGCATGAGGTGGTTCCAAAGTATATATTCAACCGACATGTGTTTCCGTGCTTTATGAACGGGATTTTCCACCCGCTAATCCAGATGGGCTATGGGCTTGAGTTTGACAGCAAGGCAATAACAGCAACAGCGCTGGCACAGGCTTGCGTTCATGGTCCATATGCGGATGAAACGTATTTCTCGGATGCCTTTGAGGAGATGAGCGCAAGCATGGCCAGTGGAACCGCCAAAGATCTGTCGTTGATGCAGATTCTGGACATGCTTCGCGACGAGCGAACGGCTGCTGGCATCAAGTACGAGGACGCCGTATCTGGACCAGAGAATGTTGCGCTTGGAAGAAAGCTTGCGTCGAAATATGGAGGACTGTGGACTGTGGATGCCGACGATGCTGCTATTAACGCAAAGTACGAAGAGCTACTATCCACTGTTGCGCTACTCTACGTGTCGACCACCCGACCAGGATACAAACAAGTGCTGGACTTTTCGACCATGCACTGCCTGACGTCGTTGTACTTTATGCCGGTTTATTTTGAGGTTCTGTCCACTGAACAGAAGGCCAGGCTCCTCCACGCCCATTGCATGGCGGTGCTAAACATATACTCGGCAGGTGGCGCACCGCAGCTCTTTGTCACTCCAGAACACACAGCAGAGGATGCGCGCAAAGTTGTCAGTGGCCCTCATGGAGAGTCAAGCAACCCGTGGCTTGAGATCTTTAATGATGCCATTAACCACGACGATATCCATGCGCCCAAGGTTGTCAGAACCCTTTGGCGTGGCGACATCCTCAGTGCGCTGCAGAAGCAAAATAAGAACAGCACCAGGCAAAAGACGCCTCCCGTGAACTGGCTCTACATCGCTCGCACTACGCTGGACACAATCACCATGAGCAGCTTTTACGAGCGAAGCGACGAGAGAAACAAAGGCACGCGCTTCTGGGACAGAGGGATGCTTGGCTATGACCAGTTCTGGGAGGACCGCGAAAAGAGCTAACCATTCCCCGCCAAGAGCCACCGCTGTTTGCTATCATTGGCATCGATGTTTTTTTGGCAGGCTCTCGTGGCACATTGGATCAACACAACAGTAGTGCGGTTTGTCTAGTACAGTCCACTTTTCCCTTTATATCTTTTTTATTTCATATTTCATATTTCATATATGGTGTGTTGAGTGACTTTAAGAACTCGAGTGAGCAGCGGGTGATGATAACCGTCGTTTTTTGGGTAACAGGGGACCCGTCTTAAAAGAAAGCATAATCTGACCCAATCAAACAGATTGTAGGAAACGCAAATATTTTTATTTCCACTTTTTTCACCTTCGCTTTTGCTTGCTGCTTGCTAATCTATGCCATTGATATCGTGCAATTTGCAACCTAGAGTCAGACTCCTTTTTCAGCTTCTAATCCACCTACGCTTCCACCGCCTGATATCGCTCGTGTACACACGGAACACTTTCTAGCCGATTCGCAAAGCGTAGAATGCAGGGCTGCAGACGAATCCTTACAAGTATGCCACGACATGGGCGACATGGCGTGCGCATAGGCAGAGCGGCCACACATGGACTGGAACCGCCAAGCATACACATGCGGCAGACGTTGGAGAGGTACGGGATAGGGACCAAGCGGTATATATCGCTCAAGTCGCTTTTCACGCCGTCGCCGCCAAACAAACCCACCAGCGATGCGGAGCGCAGCAAGAAGCGGTCGCTGCTGAAGCCGGGCGATCTGTTCCACCCGCTGTCAAAGTCGCCGATCAAGGAGATGCGCGAGAAGGGGCGGCTTATCCAGGCGCACGGATGCTGCCCGACATGCGTGGAGGAGACGTCGGCCAAGGGGCGCGCGGCAACACGGGAGCCGATGTTTGAGTGCCCGGAGTGCGGATATCCGACGCACTGCAGCGAGGAGCACTGGCAGGCCGACAGAGAGCAGCACGCGCAGCTGTGCACGCACCTTCGCGAGGCAAATGAGGACGAGCACGATCTGCGCTCCGGCCGCACGCTACGCGAGTTTGAGTTTCCGTCGGCGCAGCTCCCGGAGGTCGTGGTCAACCTCAGCAACTGGGATACCTTCATGTACACGCGCTCGTTCACAAACCTCAACTCGGATCGATCGATCCGGCATGTGAGCAAGGTGCTCACCTATCCGATCACGATAGGCGCAGCGCTGCACCAGTACAGCCCGTTCATACTCGGCAAGGGGCTGACGCCAGAGGGCCTAAAGTCCATGACAGCACTGCGCGCAACGATCAAAGAGCACGATCTCGCGCGCAGCGACAAGGAGCTGGTGATGCAGCAGATGCCGCTGCGCATCTTCATTCTCGGAGCACGCGCAGAGGCAATGCTTCCACCGCATCTGTATCTGCAGCTGGCGTACCTGCTTCCCAACAGTCCAATCCACATCTACTTTGTCGGCCCAGAGTGCATTCCAGCTTCCGAGGAGACGCGATCGACTATCATTGTGTCATCGCGCTTGGCGCTCAAGTACCACAAGGGCTATTTCCACGATGCCATCTGGAACTTTGCCCCCTTTGATCCATTCACAGACGTCTTCTTCCTGTTCAGCCCCGGAATGTCGCATCCACGGAGCCACGACGGGTGGCATCCGACCGTCGAGAAGCTGCTGGAGACAAAGTGTGCCATCTTTGGAACCGGCTTCCACGAGCGCGACATGAATGCCGACGTCGAGGGGCTGGTGAAGGACTTTGGCGACAAGATGGACTGGCTGCTTCTTCCGCAGAAGAACCCCTTTGCAAGCCTCAAGCGTGACTTTGGCATCCGGAACCTGCGTGAGTGGGCCATCGCCAACTGGGGCATCTACGCATTCCGCGGCAAGCGGTACGAGGTGCAGAGCAAGTAGGGCAGGTAGATGTTTTTTCTTGTCTGCTGGCTAGACTCGCTGCTTTCTTTTCTGTCTGGGGTTGCTAGCGCATCGCCCCTGTTTTGACCTGGACGCAGGAGGCATGGGTGACATGGGGGCGTGTGAAAAGAAAAAGAAAACTCTATGTAATGCAAAAAAAAGCTATTGTCCCTGCCAAGCCTAGAACAGCTCGGTCCACGTGCACCGCAGGGATCGCAAACGTAAACAAAAGAGAAGCGTAAACAAACAACAAACAAACAAGCAAAGACCCAGTGCGAACGAGCGGACACGCCCATTCAGGGCAGCAGAAGCAGTAGTGGCGAGTGCGGCCGGCTCAAACAAATGAAAAAAGTTTTGTAATCCAACGCGTACATGCATCTGGCCTTTTACATTTCCGACGGAAAATAATTGAAACCGCACTCAGCGGCAAACAGAATAGCAAAAGCCCTCCTTTTCATTATCAGCTCGTTTTTCCCCTTCTTTTTATCTCCTCTCTTCTTTATCGGCAAACGAGTGAACACAAGATCTTTATATACACGTCAGCAGCTGTTCTGGAGACACGAACCCCGACCAGCAGCCAGCCAGCGACAGACAGACAGACAGACTTGTCATATTGATCTGGGAACCTCAAGCAAAGGCAAACACACAGCCAGAAAGAATGTCGGTCAAAAGTAAGCAGTCAATACAAGAGACAGGTAGAATGTGAAGAGAGGCGAGGCGGGGAGAGGACCCGCACGGCCTGTATGGATGGCGAGTGTTGAATGGTGAGCGATGATGCGAGCGGAGCAACGGGGCTTCTGTGGAGCTCGAGGGATGTGGGTATGGACAGATGCGATTACACGGGGCTTGCTCATGGTGTTCTTGTTGGCGTCCTAGCATCCACCTTTATTATCTCTTCTCCTTTCGCGTCTTGCCGTGGGCAGGACAAGCGGTGGCGGAGAACGAGGCGCAGGCCCCAAAACTTGCACAGATCCTAATTTCGTTTACACCCTTGTCCTGCGGTGCTCTTTTTTTTATCTCGCACAAGAAACGCGCGTCCACAAAAGCGCATGTTATCTACCTGTTGCAGCCAAGAAAGAAAAGCCCATCGCCATCCACTATTCCTTGTCCACCCACCCACATTGCCTCTCTATTCTTGCCTCCGTCTCTGTCTCTGTCTCTGGAACCAGCACTAGCACTGGAAGGGTAACCTCGATATCTGCTCGCCCACACTAACCACGACTGCAGCCACAGCTACTACAACTGCTGTTACTGCCACTGTCTTTTGTGCCTGGCACACACACACACACCGTAGGAGCACGCACAGGAGAGAACATGCCCAACGGCAACAAGACGCGCAAGGTCCAGACACCCGACGGCGGGTCTGCAAGGAGGGTGGCTGTCAAGCACGCCGCATCCGCATCAGAAACCGCGGTAAGGAAGAAGACGTCGGGTGACTCGATGAGGAGAGGCGCAGCGGCCGCAAAGGCAAAGGAGCGGGCGGCAGCGAGAAGCAGCAAGGCGGCGGCCAGACCTAGAAAGGCAGCAGCAACGAAAGAGCCAGGACGCCCAGCGCCAGCAGCCTTCCTCAAGAGCCGCACAGCGCCGGTGCACGGGCTTGCAGAGCGCGCCAAGGAGGGCGGCAAGGTGTTTGTGTTTGGCAACGGCGACTGCGGGCAGCTGGGGCTTGGCGAGGACATGACGGAGCGCAAGAAGCCGTATCCGCCGGCTGAGCTCAGCGACAAGAACATCGTCAGCATTGCCTGCGGCGGGCTGCACACGATGGCGCTGACGGCCGACGGACAGCTGTGGTCTTGGGGCTGCAACGACCAGAAGGTGCTTGGGCGTGCTGGCGACGAATTCGTTGCAGCGCCCGTGACTGCGCTGGATGGCGTGCGCATCGTCAAGGTTGCCTGCAGCGACTCCGCGACGTTTGCCGTGGCTGACGACGGCCACGTCTACTCGTGGGGCACCTTCCGCGGCTCCGAAGGCATCATGGGCTTCAGCGAGCGCATCCACATCCAGGAGCTGCCCATCGTCATCAACGACTTCAGAGAGCCCATCGTCGACATCTGTGCTGGCGGCGACCATGCGCTGGCGCTGTCTGCCACCGGCAAGGTCTACGCCTGGGGCTGCGGCCAGCAGGGCCAGCTTGGCCGTTTGATAATGGAGCGCCGTCGGTTGCATGGGCTCAGCCCAGAGCGTCTGCGTCTTGCCGACATCAACCACATCGGCTGCGGCGCCTACCACAGCTTTGCCGTTGCAAGCGATGGCACCGTCTATTCCTGGGGGCTCAACAACTTCCACCAGCTTGGTCTGTCGCCTGCCGATGGCGGCAACGAAGGCGTCATCTACGAGCCCACTCCCGTTGCTGCGCTGAAGAATCTGCGCGTTGCCAAGATCGGCGGCGGCGAGCACCACTCTGTTGCGCTGACCGAGGACGGCAAGCTGTACACCTTTGGCCGCTCGGACTCGCACCAGACTGGTCTGCCGTTTTCGACGCTGCCGCAGGACCTGGCTGCTGCCTCTGACGCCGAGGCCTCCGTGCACAAGAAGGCCATCTCCGTGCCGACGCTTGTTGAGAGCCTGTCTGCCGTTGCCGATGTTGCGTGCGGCACAAACCATAACATCGCGCTGGCCGCCGACGGCAAAGCCTACACGTGGGGCTTTGGCGAGATGCTCCAGCTGGGAAATGGCGACGAGGAGGACGTCGCGCTGCCCACTCTCCTTCAGGGCCAGAAGATCGAGGGCTTGAAGGTCCTCCGAGTGGCCGCCGGTGGCCAGCACTCCGTCATTGTTGCCGCGTAGCCTATGCTTTTCTTTCCTTTCTCTACTCTGCTTTTATATCCATCTCGATGCGCAACAGACTCCCAAAGTTTATATTCTTGCAAAAGGCGACACCCGTATCTGTGACGTGTTTTGTTTTATCTTTTGCGAACTGCTGCAATTGCAATTGCCAGCTACTGGTTTCAGCCTGCCCCCATCTCTTTCTCTCTTGCTGAATTTTGTTTTGCTGTTTTTCCTCCTTAGCGTCTTTCCTTTATTTTCTTCTCTGCATCGTCTGTCTTCTTCAGTGCATTCCTTTCTCCATACGCTGGCGTGCCGCTCCAAGTGTCTAATCCACAGCGCCACACGCAATCAGCCGGCTCCAGCTTGGCACGAGGCTACTAGGCTGGCACGCGGGTGCATAGCAAGACCATGAATAGCCTGTTTGGAGGTGGGCCGCTGGGCGCAGGCAAGCAGCTTCCTGGCAGCAACAGCAGCCCCGCAAATAGAGCCAGCGGCAGCGATGGGAACAGCAGCAACGCCAAGGCCAAGGCCACCACTAATGCTAAAGCCAGCACCAATGCCAATGCGCCTGCATCCAGTGGAATTGGCGGCTGGGGAAGCATGTTCAAAAGCGCCCTTAATCAGGTAGAGACGCACTTGGATCGGTATCTAGAGGTCCAGCACGAGACGGGCGCCGTGTCTACTATGTCTGCCGGACCAAGGAACCGACAGCTAGCACATGCACGGTCCATGCGGTCACTGCGACAGTCTGCCGATTCATCAGCGTCTGCAAAGCCTGCAGGCTTACCAGGCGCCTCGGGCGATGGCGATCTGGATGCCGGGCTATCCTCAGCCTCTCCACCGGCAAGAGGCGCAAAGCAACCGATCGCCCCGCTTCAGTCACGCAGTGTCGACGATGCGCGTGTGCGCCCGAATAGTTCTGCCCAGGGGAGGGTTGTCGATGTACAGGAAGACGACATGGATTCAAATCTGCTTGATGCCTTTGGAATAGAGCTGGAGGGCAACACGGAGACACGCGGGAAGACCAGCGTGGCCGCTGATGGCGGATTCGGAAGAGAACAGGCGCGCACCAAAAGCACCTTGTCAGATGCAGACACGCCCGCCGTTGCTGGTTTACAATCAAAAGCGAGAGACACGCCGATAGATCCAAGAGTCAGGGACGATGCCCAGGGTACGCGATCTGTTCAGTCGTGGCCTGATGGTGGCAGTGAAGCAAGCAGTACTCTAGAGTCAGATCCAACCATTGCCAAGAACAATGTGGGTGCTACAGCTCCACCTAGCGCTGAGAATCCTTACATCCAGGAGGAGCTCCGGAAGCTACGGGCAGCTAGCATACCGGAAAACACAGAGGGCATGCGTTCAGTGATTGAGGACTACAGCAAGAGGATCGAGTCGCTGTTACTGGAGGGCCAGCAATGGTCGGCCAAAGAGCTTCGGCTGTCAAACTCGATTAAGAAGCTGAGGGTGGACAACAAGAACTATGAAAAGGCTATGGCGCTGATCCAGAAGAAGCTTGATGCTGCCGTTTCCAAAAATGATGACTTGAGCGAAAAGCTAAGACACGCCTCTTTGACTGATCGGTCTGCAGCAGACAGCATGAAGGCACTGAGAGCCAGGCTGCAGGAGACCGACACACAGCGCAAGGCTGCCGAGCGCGAGCTGGATTCGCTGAAGGGAACGTCCAATGCGCTGAGATCGGCACTGACTAAGGCAGAGCGAGAGGCCTCCGGGTTGCACAGCGAGCTGACAGCTGCTCGATCCAGCTACAGTCTTGATCTGCAGAGCGCCAAGGACGAGGCGAGGCGGGAGGCAGCACAGCAGCTGGTTGATGTGAAGGCCGAGGCAAGCGCATCGCAGCAGCGACTCCAAGCACAGGCAGATGAACTACAGCAACGGGTGATGGCGGCCGAGGAAGAGGCGCGTGACAGAGAGGTGTCTCTTCTAACACAGATACGCACACTGCAGGACCAGCTGCGCAGCACCGAGCTGAAGAGCAGCGACAGGAGCATTGAGATTCAGCAGCATGCGCTACCGCTGATTCAGCAGATGGAGGAGCTCCGGGCGCGCCAAACAGAGCAGCGCCGCGACTGGATGCGCAAGGAGAGCGAGCTTGCTGAGCGCTCACGGACGCTGGTGCAGGAGACTGACAGCCTGAGAGCAAAGCTGGACGCTCGTGGGGCAGAGCTCGCCGAAGCGCAGAACAGCGTGGCGGCCGAGGCAAAGGCAACGGAGGGCGTGCGGCAGGAGGTGGTGCGCGTTCGCCAGCAGCTGCAGACAGAGACCAAGATACGGTCAGATATGAAGCGGCAGCTCGAGGAGGCTCATGGCAACGTCCGCCGCCTGTCTGCAAAGCTGGATGAGTTGCAGAGTCTGCGTCTTAGAACACCACCCGAACTGCCTGCAGTAGCTTCTCTCAGCGTATCGCCGCCGCCGCTGCCGCCGCAGCAGGTAACTGCCGAGTCGCCAACGGATCGTGGATCGGCGGCAGCCTTGTTGACAGGCAGGCATGGCCGCAACCTATCCGTCAGCTCGATCTCGTCAACCGACAGCAGACAGCGACGCACAAGCGCTGCGGACAGCACCGGTGGGCCATCTCCGCAGACAAGCGATTCAGCGGCTGCGACGCATGCGGCGACCAGGAAGTTTGGTGCACAGATCGCGTCGCTCAAGGCGCAGCTGCAAGCAGCCCTGAAGCAGAAGAACGAGTTCTCCGAGAGCCTTGTTGAGCTGTCGCAGGAGCTGGAAGCAGCGCGGACCGAGAACTCGCAGCTGAAGGGTTCAGCCCGTGAGCTGGATGAGCTGAAGCGCAGGCACAAGACGGCGCTGGAGATGCTGGGCGAGAAGACTGAGCAGGTGGTGGAGCTGCAGCACGACATTAGCGAAATGAGGGAGGCATACAAGCAGCAGCTGCAGTCGCTGCTATAGTCGAACCTCTCTGAAAGCAACGTCTGTGCGTGACCCGAATAAGCCGGCCTCCAGCAGCGAGCCACTCCGATCCATTGCTTCGGTCCGGCTCAACGCAGCCCGAGTGCCTCAGGCGGCTTTTAAATAGACCAGCGCTACTGCTGCGTGAGCTGGTCGCTGTAATGTCCGGGACCACGGGTTGGGTTGTGATCTGTGGCCTCCACAGCCTTTGGCTTGAGCCTGCGACGTCCAGAGAGTTCAAGGGAAGGGTGTAACTTTTCCATTGGCTGCGCTGTGGTGCACTGGGTGCAGCCAATGGAAAAGCTACACCCCTGCAGATGAGTTTTTTTCTCTCTCTTCCTCCCCAACAACACAATTGAAAAATGCGGCTGCTTCAGGCGGCTTCTCGTTGAGGCTGTGGATCTCGCACAAGCATTGGTCTCAGGAACCGAGCCAGCAGAGCAGGACTTGGGCGGCGGCAGCGACGAGGACAGGAGGCTGTGAAACGAGAAAGAAGGCGCCGTGTTTGTCGGACGGACCGTGCAGCGCAATGGGCGATGCAGAAACTGAAGCAGAAGCACAAGCGGGTCTGCGTTGCCAGCAGTTGTTGCTGCTGCTGGTGTCTTCACTCTATTGAGCACTACAGCAGCAGCAGCACAGTGTGTGCGTGTGAGCAAACGGCGCTTTTTCTGGTCCCACGTTTGGGATATTTAAGTCTTCCCCCGCCTCCTCCTTCCTGCTTTTGTACTCTTTGACTGCTTTTTGGCGCATCTTGCTTTTCTGCATTTTGGTTCTTCTCCACTCCCGTGCTCCTTTTTTTTCTCCTCTTCTCAGACAGTAGTTGCAGTCCTCTCCAGCTTACACACCTAATAATAAACCGCTCCTGCCTTCTGGTTTCCATCGTCAAAACAAAACAAAGCAAAACAACCCACAGCACTCTACACGTGAGCTACAACAATGTCCAAGGCTATCGAAACACCCGCCTCAGTGTCCCAGACCCCTGCTGCTTCCAACTCGGCGTCGCACGGGGAGATCACAAAGAAGCCCACCTCATGGAGCAACATCTTTGTTGGTGCTGCGATCCAGACCTTTGAGGTGTCGACTCTGGGTCAGCCCTTTGAGGTGGTCAAAACGCACATGGCAGGTAAGTTGCAGTGCGCTTGTGGCCGTTGTTGACTGTGGTGGTGTAAGCCGCAATTTCTTGTCAAGTCTTCAGTTTTCTCACTCAGTGCGTCTATTTTGCTTTTCGCCGTCAGCTCTTTTTCTTCTTTTCTTTTTTGTCTGTTTGTAGCTAACCGCGGCGACAGTATTGCCACCTCGCTCAAAAAGACGTATGCTCGTGGCGGCGTCTCTGGGTTCTACCAGGGTCTGATTCCGGTAAGTGTCCCCGCTCTTTGATTTTGTGTTGTATTTTCCTTACTTGCCTTGCAAGAGCCATCTACCAATAAATAGCTGGATGCTAGCTATCAACAACGCTTGCCGTCAATAGTATTTTTATCATTGCTATTTGCCGTTTTCAGCCTGGATCGTCTGCGTTTGTCCGCCGTGCCACCCACTGTTGGCCATTGGTCAAACAGCTCTTGACATGTGCTGTTCAGTTTTACAGAAACCCCTGGACACGCATGGAGTCCTGTGGGTATCCAGTAGAGGGAGAGAGATGATTTATTGAAGCCTCCAACAAAGCAAGCACACATCCAGGACAAGAACGAGAGCAATAGCACGCGTTGTTGGTATTGCGCTGGGCATTAAATGGTAGTAGTCTGCGGATCGGCTCACTAATTCCTCGTTTTTTCTTTCCGATGTGCATTGTACAGGGAAATTGCAACCGATCTGCTAAACTCTGTAGTGGGCGTGGATCGAGGCATCGACAAAGGGCGGCGTGCTGCTGTTCACATCATCGGAGGTTGACTACAGAGCGCGCGTGGCAGGGTTCTCCAGCTCGTGGGCGGGGCTCTTTGGCGGCGTTGCGGGCGGCGTTGCACAGGCCTACACAACGATGGGCTTCTGCACATTCATGAAGACGGTGGAAGTCACTCGCCACAAGTCGGCAGACGCCAACATGTCGACCTGGCGCATTGCATACGATGTGTTCCAGCGCGAAGGCATCCGCGGACTGAACCGCGGCGTGTCGGCGGTTGCGCTGCGGCAGATGACCAACTGGGGCTCGCGCTTCGGCATCTCGCGTGTCACCGAATCGATCTTCCGCGGCAAGGACACGACGCGCAAGCTGAGCAACATGGAGCGCCTTGCGTCGTCGGCCATCGGCGGAGCGCTTGCATGCTGGAACCAGCCGCTCGAGGTCATTCGCGTGGAGATGCAGTCGCAGACAAAGGCCGCCGACCGTCCCGAAAAGCTCAATCTGTTCTCTACCGCTCGCTACATCTACCAGAAGAACGGCTTCCTGGGCTTCTATCGCGGTGTCACCCCGCGCATCGGCCTGAGCATCTATCTCACCGTCTGCATGGTCTTTGGCGGCGACAGCGTCAAGGCGTACTTTGACCAGTCTAAGAAGGCAAAGGCCCAGCAGTAATAAACCCGGTGTGCGTCTCACCCAGGTCCTCCAACGTGTAAATTCAGCAGTCGTGGAAAGCAGGCAACTTATGTAACCCGCACTGGCAGAGAGAGACCGACTCATCCTGCGTGTCCGCTGGCAAGCAAGAGAAAGATGGAGGAGACTGAACCGGCGGATCTTTAATGTTTGAGAGCCTCAGGGCTCTCTTTTCTTGGACCAAACACTGCTTTTTTTCTGGCATCTCTACTCTGTGCGCTCTTTTTTTCTTTCTACCATCTCAGGAATAACATCCAAGAAAAGAAAAACAAACAAACAAACAAACAATAGCGAGAATCGTTGAATCTGAGCTCTGCCATCGTTTATACTGATGGTCCAAGGTTGCCGCCGCTCTCCAAACAAGTCCAGCCACGGCTGCCAGTCAGTCGGACTCGTACTTCTTTTTAAAGATCCACGACGTCCCAAACATCTCGATCCCCTGCTTGTGCGCAAGGCGGTAGTAGTGCGCGGCCCGCTTCATGTCGCGCTTGACGCCGTCGCCCTTCTCGTAGCACGCTGCGAGATCGGCCTGTGCGTCGGCATCGCCCAGATCCGCCGCTACCTCAAAGTAGTAGGCAGCAGTCTTCTTGTTGCGCGACACGCCCCACCCGTGGCGGTAGCTCTGCCCAAGCTCGTAGATCGCCATTGCCAGCTCCTCGCGCGCTATACCCGCAGCTCCTGGATCCATGTCCCGCACGTGCGGAACCACCTGTTCGCCGGCCTTTTGCAAAAACACGAATGCAAGGTTCTCGTTTGGCTGGCATCCCCATCCGTGGCGGAGAGACAGTCCGTAGAACAGCATTCCCAGCGGACTGTTTTTGTCTGCCGCTCGCTTAAAGTACGCTGTTGCGCTGACCAGGTCTCCTTGCTCGTGGAATGCCACTGCCTTCTGGAAGAACTCTTCGCCCAGCTCCTGCGCTGTTTTCGCCCTGGAACGTTCCGCGGGGGCCGCTGGCGATGTGATTGTGTTATTGGCATATGCTGATGCTGCTGATACCGGAAGCGCTGGCTGCTGTGTGTGCTGCTGTGCGAACTGCTGGTTGCCGTAAGCTCCTTGCGTGTTCTCCTCCTGCGAGCGGAATAGGTTCTCGTCGCCGGTAGTGCTGTAGTAGCTATCAATTGGCGGCCGCTCGTTTCTGGACGGCCCGCGTCCCTGGGATGCTGCCATATGCAGATACCGCGATGGCATTGTTTTGCTGTATGCAGCGTCGCTAGCATGTGCTGCCGATGTCGCCATCGTCGACATGCCTGGGTTGGACGACGTCGAGTGGTAGCTGCCAGCATCGTCAAAGTCTCCGTTGTCATCGGGACTGAATGCGCTGAGCATCATGGCTGCTGTAGCGCCGTTGGTCGCAACATACCGGTCGTCTTCCCGATGCGTTACCGATTCATACTGTCTTTGACTGCCGTACCCGCCGTCACTCCTTTCAAAAGCATGTGTGTCTGTTTCTTGGCTGTGAGGTGGTGCCTCATAGTAAAACTGGTCATAGTCATGTGGGTTCTGCTGCTGCTGCTTCTAATGCAAAGTCCGCGGGCGATGCTGGGTCCGGCTCAAAGTCCATCTCAAAGGCTCTCGAGGGTCTCGAGGAGCTCTGGGACGCCAGCCAGTA
>JANBOK010000024.1:0-54416 GCA_027595805.1 Coemansia sp. Benny D160-2 | reverse complement strand
TCTCTCACCGGGTCTTTTCCGTCAACAGCACGAGCGCAAGAAGAACACGCCTCAACCAGAATAATGAACGCATATCCTCCGCAGCCGATGGCCTCGCGGTATCCGCCAGGAATGGTAGACCAGGTCCGCCAGCAACGCATAACGGCTGTTAGACGCAGGGCATTCATCTCTATAGTCTTCCAGGTTATCTTTATTGCCATCTTTGCCGCGCTTCTTGGCTACTACATTAACAGAAACAACAACGACGACTACTACAGAAACGATAACTGGTTCAAGTGGTACATTGGCCTGCTTATTGCCTTGCTTGCCCTTGACGTGCTAATCCTTGTGTACGTTATCTGGCGCTACCAGCGCGCAATCTCGTGGCTCAAGAACCCACGCACCACCGACGAACAGATTATGCTTGGATACAACGTGGAGGGCGAGGGCGGTGTTGTCATCATGCACCAGATGCCAGCATACCAGCAGGGCTACCAGCAATACTATCAGCCGCCGCCAAACGCCTACGCTGCACCGCCGCCAAACAGCCAGTATCCTCCGGCATACGGCAACCAGCAGCAAAGCTCCTATCTCTACGGCGCTCATGGCGAAAACCCTGACACAAAACGTTAGGTCTTTTCCCCCCTGACCTTTTGCTGAACAAGCTTTATTAATTAGTTGTTTTTCTTACTTATTGAGACAGAGTATATATTCTCTTTTGTCCTGTTGATCGCAGTATACAATATTGCACAGTGTCGGAACTGCAAGGCATATTATTTCATTATTTTGCCTGTGACAAGCGGGCAAAGCGGAATTCCACAGCGAGCGCCAAAGACAATAGATGACAGAAGCTCCCTAGTGCCCAAAACTCAAACATGTGTTGTTTTATGAGCTGTATTGTGTGTCAAAGAATCGGCGCCATGTAGGTCGAGTTTGTATTATTCTTTTTCGACAGAAAGACTTTAAGAGATCAAATCAGTGAAATATCCGCCTTCTTTTCCTTTCGAGTGTTAGAAAGCTAAAGTCAAATTAAGCATGCCCTGCTGCTGATGTGAAACCAGCGGCTTTCGGAAATGTGCCAGCTTAATAGCATCAAATATACATGTCGGCATTATTTGGTAGCATCACACCTTCTACTCTTTGAACTTTTTGCTTGTGAATGTTGAATGCGGACGCCAATGACGAAATATAATGCTCAAAATAGAGGTCTATATGAAAAAGAGACATGTGGGTTTGTTATGGCCAACCAATGTACTTTATATACGGCGCGCGTAGTGGTATATCCCCAGTATTGTGCTCTTCCCATTCGACAAATCCTTTATCCTCAGATGTACTATTTGCTGTAGCAGCCTTTTAAAAACAGCACCACCACATATTGCCCCTAGAACCGGTTTCATACCTGTAGAAATATGCCTTGAAAGAAGAAGAAATGAAAATAGAAAGGTGCTGGTTCTCTATCGCGTATCCGGAATTCGCCCACAAAGCTACAGAGAGGCAAAAATAGAAAGCATGCACCAGAATATCCAGCATGTTGAGTAGGAAACCGGATTTCTTTTGAGATAATTTATTGTGTTGGGAGATGTGTCAACAGGCAGTTTGCAGCACAGAATATACAGCCCTGTGCCATCGCTTTGACGGAGAAAGAAAACTCTCGTGTGCAAAAAGGCCGGACAGGCTGGTCGGTGACCCCTTTCTCCCCTCTTTTCTCCAATCTTCGTGCATGCAAGCGATTTTCACCTGTTTTTGGGAAACATAAAATTGACGTACATTTCAGTGATGATCCCTTTCTTTTTTCTGCCTGCCAAAACTGTGCGTGTTAGGAAGTCGGGCGCTAGCACGTATGGCTAGTATTCTGACGTCCTGAAGTGGCAAAAAAAACTTTTTTATTCTGCTCACTGAAAAACAAACCTACACAAACACAAATTTAGCAAACATGAGAATCCTATAAAATCATCGGCCATCGCGCTTGTTGTCCGCACACGCGCCGGTATGCAATACGATACTATATTGATGCTGCACATCAAATGCGAGTGTTTTCCTCTTCCGGCTTGAAAATATGGTGGGGATGTGTGTGTTTTGATAGCCCAACGCCAACTCCAAATATAACGGTGGACCCTTTTTGCCCTTTACAGCCATCTCGATATAAAATATGGACATTTCTCTCTTTTTCTTTTCCTGACTTTTCCCCCTTCTATTCTATTCTATTTTCGGACCACCTTCTTTTTCTCTCTTTTTGCACTCACTTTTATAGTCTTTGAATCTTCTCTCTTTGCGACAACACCTTGTATTGCGGCCGCTTGCCATTATAGCTGCTTTGCTGTCTGGCTGCCACCAAAAAAACATTTCCTCTTCTGCGCACCCTCTGTCTACTCAGAATACGTCTTTCGCTTTCTACAAAGGCTCCCTTCATTTATTTTAGACAAAAGACATAAAGAAATTAGATTTTCGAGAGGCTCTATAACGCCAGTATTTTACTCCATATATAGAAGAGTCTATAAGTCTTTCTCGCCATCCTTTTCTCTCGTTTTACACCTCCCAAAAGATTTTGTTCTTCCTTTGTTCTCCTTCATCTCGACATTTATTATTTGGTTATATATATTCTGCTTTGTCCATATTCCATATTGTTACCCTGCTAGTGTTCTGACCAAGGCTTTTATATTTCTCTTGCTCACTTTGTTTATCACTATCAAGCATATATTTTCCTTTTCTTCTCCCCTACCAAAACCACCACTACCAACGACTGCCAAACCTTCTTTTGCTACTGTCTCTGGCTATCCAAGAAAAGGTTGAGCGCTATCGAAAAAGAACCCGCCATGGCTTCTACATACACAGACAGAGGTACGTTATAGACTTTTTTTCTATCCAAACCTTCTCCCTGCACACAAAAGTCCTCCGGACACCACTACATAGCACCGCCGCTGCCGCTGTCTCTGTAATTGCGGTGATATGTGCCTTTGCTACTTTTGCACAGCCGACATGCTGTATACTCCCACTCCATATACAAATATATGCGCCCATATGCGTATGCATGGCGCAGGATGAGCACACAGGACAGGAGTCTTTTGGTCGACGAACATGAACTGTGCCCAGCCCAGAATACAGTCAGGCGCTTGGACAACAGGGTGCCACGTTTGTTGCTATGAGCTTCCATCTCCTGCTCATACCATAAACGCCCCATTTGACTGTATTTGCCACAGTTCTCAATCGTATCCAACCGCTGAATAGCCTGACAATATACTCGCTTTCTCTACGAGCTATTGAGAATATAGTGTTGTCAATGGAGAGAAAGCCAGACCTATGTGCTGAAAATTCTACTATTTTCACTATCAATCTCTCTCCCGTTGAATTGACGCACTGTCTTTTTCTTCTCTTCCCCTGCATGTGCCATATTTCTTTTCTCCAACACAGCTACACACACAACAGACCTTCATTGTAGTACATTGCTTGTTTGATCTGTATTCCAATATTCCGTACAATACAGAAAATGTACTATATCCTTCCCTTATTTCCTTTTCTTCTCAAAAAGAACTTGGCAATGGGAAAAGAGCGTGTTTGTCTTTAAAGTCATTTTTATGACCTTCAATCTACACAAATGCCAGAATCGCCTTTGTCTATTGTAAAAAGCATACAGTAGAAAAACACATAGCCCTTTTTGATTTCTTAGCGCAATGGCAAAAAGACTAAACAACCAGCCATTCTACAAAGCCAATAGCCTAAATTGCGCGCTCCCCTCTTTATCCTCTTCCTTTTTCATGCTTTTTTGTTTCTTAAGCATTCCGAACGGTTATTAATGCAACAAAGAAAGGATTACTCTGTTTGCGGCTCCTCTATCGCACTGTGCAAGCTTGCTTATTACAAACATTGAGGTTTTGTCAGCACGAAGACTAATTGCCTTCAAGCAAACGCACAATTTGCTGCTGCTGCTGCTGCTGCTGTTGCTTGTGTTTTCTGCATCGGCCTTGCGTGTGTATGTGTGTCATTGTAATTATATACTTCTCCCGTATATATGCATTCACACATGCATTGCTTGCAGCCCATTACCAACTCGCCAAAAAATGAGCCATGAAACAGCTCACTGAGTTACCCACCTTCAGCCTTCTCATGGCATAGACAATTGGCAGCCTTTCTAAATCGCTCCATTCTCTACTGCTTCTTTTTTGTTCGCACGGGTCTTAGCTGCACAGGAAAGACCCAATTCAGTAGCCCCATTCTCTCCGTGTACCTGTCTATCTCCGTAGAAAAGAAAAGCTGTATAGTGCAATGCCCGCTTTTGGTTCTCACCATAGTTCAGCACACTATATGGAATAACTCGCCATTTGACAAACGCAATTGTGTCTGTTTGTTTCATATGAAGTATAATGTATTACACAAGGCTACTGTGGCTTGGTATATTTTTGCCTCCATCCCTGAGTGCATCATATGCTAACAAACAGACAATTGCCATCAATTGATGCTCTGGCATGTCCTTTTTTTCCTTTGGGGGGAAACCCCCATCACTCGCTGAAATCTCGTATGCATGCAGATGTGGAACAACATATTGTAATTGAAAAAACTCTACTTTGCAATCTTTTGTTATTGCATTGCTATTTCATTTATCCCTTCATTTTCTCCTGGTCATTTGTGCTTTCCTCTGTGATTTCTGTCACTTGTCCTTTGTATCCATTTCCTGCTTCCCATCCTCTATTTTTAATTGCTTTTGGACTATTCGCAATATTGACGCCATACTAATACACCCTACACTTTGTACACAACAATGCGAATCATCGTCTCCGATATAGAGCTCCAGCGAGCCAAAGATGTACTTGAATCGTGCGATCTTGTCTCGCCTAGCACCAAAGGCTGCTACTCCTCACGGATTGCTTTGTGGATGCACTACTGTGCAGTGTGCTGCAACGGAGACGAGCAGGTCACTGGTCAGCGTCTAGCCGACTATGTCGAGTGGATGGTCTCCTCGGGCAGCGCCGAACGCATCCGCCAGGGCACTACCCATATTCAGCAGGTTCTGCGCAACCAGCTACAAGGCGTTCTATGCTACTGGCGCATCCAGCATGCAAATGTCCCAAACGCCGAAGACCCGCGTGGAGACTCAATATTCAAGACAAAGTGGCAGGAAATTGTGATGCGGTATCCGAGCACACGCCATTCACGTCGCGCCGAACCAATATATGGTGTTCCAAGGGTGACCACAAACATAGTGCCCAAAGTCGAAAACCCGTCAGCCATGGGTGTCAATGGTGGCAGCACAGGTGGAGCGCCGTATCCGGGACGCATGGGCGCCCAAGGCCCACATGCTGTTCCTGGCGGCTACCCTGCAATGCGTCAACCACATCTAGCCAATGCCTCCAGCCCCTCGATGCCACCAGCATCGGCTATTCAGCATGGCAGAAATCCAAACTACAGACCACATCCTTCACAGATGAACCAGTCCCGCCAGTCGTCTCCTATGCATGGGCCACATCCTTATGCATCGCAGCAAGGGGCCCCTCAGCGCTCCTGGTACCAATCTCCATACGATGAACGCGCCCAACAGACCCGCCATCAGTCACCGTCAACTGTAAATGGCCAAGCCCAATACCCTGGTCCCAATCCTAATCGCTCGACCATCCCCGGTCCTGGCGCGGGAAGGTATCCACAGCCATCTGGCCCATACGGCCAGCAAAGCCAGACAGTGCCAGAGAGGGTACCGCCCGTCTCTGGCGCTTATTACCCTAGCAGACCCAGTTATCCAGCCGCTCCTCAGCATTCCAATCCTATGGCTTTCCAGCGTCAACCAGCTTCTCATACAGACTCTCAAGATCCTCGTGCTTCCCCGCGCATGCACCAGCAACAATCTTCGGAATTACAGAACCGCCAGACAGATGAGAGCCTTGCTAGCAACCCAAGCGTGTCTAAGGAGGCATCATTCAATGTTTCGACTGGTGCTAACAATCCTGAAACTGTGTCTCGGCAGCATAATCCAAATACTTTGCGCATGAGCGCGGAGTCTGACGAAGGCGCTGTTTCAGGCATGTCCAACAGAGTCCCCGACAGCAACGACATCTCTCGCCTCACGTCAGATAATGCTACTGCAGTCCCATCGTCGCCAAGAGCCCCTCGCTCGCAATATATCTTGGAAGGGATTTTGCCTGAAGAGATTCCCGAGTGGACCATCGAGGACGAGGAAGAGAGTGCTGAGATCCCCGAGGGACATCTGTTGAACCAAAATGAGTCGATTGCGCTGAGCATCCGCCAGCTAGGCGTTAGGCCAGAGATTCAGATGCAGACACGCGCGCATGTGCTTCTTGGCCTCTCCTCGTGGATATCTGCATCGTCGCGCACTGTCCTGACACTTTCGGATATCTGGACTGAGGAGGCCGTGGGCATCTCTTTGCCTAGCACACAGCCACATGCAAAGAGACTCGATTCGATCACCATGTCTGAAACCGATCCTGACAACGAGCCTGAGAACGGCCCCGAAAACAGGTCTGAAGTCTCTTCTAAAGATGCGTCAAAAGATCAAGATGGTGCTGAGAACAGCAACGCTGAACCTGCGGGATCCGAACAAAGCAATGAAGGTGACAAGGAGCCCACCCCCGAGAAAGAGATGACAGAGGGGTTGGATCACCAAAAACCGTCCGAGCAGCAGCAAGAAAATGCCGACGATGCAGGATCTGTAAACACTGGCACCGATCTTGAAAAGCAAGCCGAATCAGGCCTTGAGAATGAGGCTGGTGCAGAAGAGGAAAATGGAGCGGAGGACAAGGATGTGCCTGCAGAAACCTCGGAAGCAAAGCCTAGCGAAACAAGCAATAATCGGCAAGATTCGCAGCAACCACTCCAGCCATTGCGTGTTCTATCAATCGCTCTTCACGCACCAGGCAACCGCACCGCCAATAATGCGTCCGCTAATGACAAGGTAAGACAGCGGCTATGTCATGTTCTGCATAGCTTGTTTGCATCATCTCGTGTATATTGCATATGATGGTCATGTGAGGCTCTATATTTATTACACGGGCTATTGTGTGCGTCTTATTTCTATCTTAGCTAACAAGTGCTGTACTGAGTCAAGCACTATTCTTGCTTGCAATTTATATGCATAAAATCTGTTTTTACTGTTTTTCTTGTGTAGGCATTTGTTCTGCGGCACAGGAATCCGCTGCTGTGTCCTTGGGGTGCGCTGGCATTCATGCTCTTCTCGAGGTGGCATGTCGCAAACGAGCCAGCACCAGATTTTAGCACTTCTGCGTGGCAGTCACTGAAGCTGTTTCCGGAGCTCTCGGAACAGGGCAGTTCTTCCGCCGACAACAGCTTTAAGCATCTGTTTGAAGAGGCCCTGTCGGGGGTTACAAAGGACAAGTAAGTATTGTGCCATTTGCGTCAAAATCAACGGTGTATTTCTATTCTGCAACTCTCCATCTCATATGTTGATTGTCTTGTTTGCAATGTTTCCAGAGTGTGATACTGCATTGCAGAGCATAGTGGCAATATTATGCTGTTTTGGTCGTTTTATACTTCTTTTCCATTGTTATGCAGCCTGTGTGTGTGGAAATGCCGGTAGCTTTGTATGATCGGGCAGCGGTGGGGAGGGGTGTTTTTGCATCCGCGCATTCTGAGCTGCTGGTGCGTAGATCCCTCATATGTGGTGCTTCTGCACCGATGCTCGTCTATTTCTTTGGCCGGCCAAACGCACGCACAAACACAGCTTCTTGTTTGTTTTTTTGTTCTGTCTGGATAGCTTCCACTTTGGCGGATATTGACCACTGGGGCAGCCACCGCCTTGCCACAGTGTTCCGCTATGATTGTCACTTTTGTTTCTAACTTTTTCAAAGGAAAAAAGGTGTCATCAGAAACTAGTTGGAATGTCTGAATAATTCACATATAATGCCTTGCATGCTGCTAGAATAGCTTATGCATTTTTCTATTTGCCTATTCATGGAGATGTATGGCAGATCCCTTTCTGTATCTGACAATATCCACAGCCCTGCAATAGATGCATTGCCTTCTTTTATATACAAAAACAAACATAAATTACACAGCATTCCAGAATACAGTAGCCGCAATGTTGTTGTTTTTCCTTGGGTTCACTGCGACTTTCTCCATTCCATGCATTGCATTAGTTTGCTGGCATTTTCCATCGGCTTGTCTATATTCACAATACCATGCTTCAAGCATGGACATGCTCTGGAGAAGCTGCACATTCACTAATCGAAAAACCTGTATAAACCATGTGTTGTTTACGTTCTGCACGCTTTTTCTGTAGGCTTGATGGTGCCAAGGTGATGAGTGACTCTGGCTATTTCTTTGCCGATGCGTTCGGGCTTGTTCGTCCAACTGTCTCTGGGATCAAGGGTTTGGACGGAGTTGATGGAATAAGCACAAACACTCTTCTGCCAGAGGTGCTATCCGCTCTTGTTCGTTCAAATGCAGGATATCCAGCAGATCCAAAGAAGGAATGCACAGTGCCCAGGCGCTTTGGCGTTATGCCACCACAATCGCTGCAAAAAGAGGTATTCCCCTGGATCAAGCATCTTCTCATCGGCGCCTTTGAGCAGAACAACAACAATGACGATGTGCGTTCGGCCACACGTCTCTTGCGGGTTTTGCGCGAGCTGCGGATTGTGTTACTGCAAGATGTAGCATTCTTGATGGAAATGCCATATCTGAGAAAGGTCATTGAGGATAGCGTATTTTTCAAGCACGACCTGTTCGCCTCTCCCGATTTCCAGGAGTTCCGCCAAGAAATGCGCGCTGCTGTTGCCGAAACAGAGATTCGTGACATGGAGACCATGTGCACTGCGGCGGTCAATTGGGTAAAGGACCGCAGGATCGAGGCGCCCGACGGTTCTATTGAGAGAATGATTCCGACTGCTCCTCGTCTTCTCAACCCGGAAACGTATTCGGTCTCGGCGCAGGATCCAAAAATCGGTGATCTAAACCAGCATGCCGGATCAAATATGGAAGCCCTGTCGCGGATATCCAATTCACAAAGACCCTCGGATGCATCTTCGCTGCCGGGTTCTCACGCTGTGGATGAAGAGCGTAAGCGTCAATTGGATGCTGCCGCAGGTGAAGGTGGCGACAGTTTTGGCGAAGCATACGACTCTGAGAGACAGCCAAAGCGCAGCCGCCGTGTCTACGAAATGGCCTTGACTGGAGGAACCCCCTACAGAATATATGGCGACGCCACGGCAGCAGGCGCCCAGACGGGCCAGCCAGGATCAAGGCCTTTTGTTATTAGCAGCTCAGACAATGTGGCCGAGGCGCTGAACAGCTTGCGCATGGAGAACGACGATCTCAAGTCTCATGTGAGGAAGCTCGAGTGGGTGCTTAACCAGCACAAGACTGAAGTGCAGGCATGGATGAGCAAGATGGAAAAGACAATGCAGAATAGCTCTGTCGCAGCATCGCGCCAGTCCTCGCCTCACACAAGAGGCGACCCTGTGCATGCGTTCCGCGCGGCAGCGCCGCCCAACGCTTCGCCAGCAACAGCATCCCGCCAACTAGCATCTGACCCGAACCTTCCGTCTGCAAGCCCAGCGACACTAACCTCACGACAGCAGTCGTATCACGATCAGCTGAGTTCTCAGCGCCAGGCATCGCAGCCATCAACGCCGCAAACCAGGTATGGTGATGGCCAGTTCCAACAGCCGATCAAACACGCTCCAGGCTTGCATGCGCAGTCGTCGTTGCACGGGGTTCGTGAAACAGCCGGGTACTACGAACGTACTCCTATCGATGGAGTCAAGCCTCGTCAACCTCATCAAATCCCAACACAGCCTATTGCGTCAAACGGAATCCCAGTGCAACAACATTACGGGAAGCACCAGGACTACAGAGGACCACCGATGCGCGCCCAGATGTCGCCAAGAGGCCAAGGCTATGGACAGCGTCCACCACAATCCGAGTATTCTGAATATCGCACTATGCGCCCGCATGATGCCCCTGGATATGGGGAGCAGGGCTGGTACCCAGGTTCGTTCGACGAACCAGTCTACCCGGCCAGACAATAATCATTGAAAAAGTGTCATTTTTATTACCATCTTTTGTTTTCCTTGGTTTGCGACTAGTGGCAAAACACATGTATATTTTTCTTTCTCTTTCTTCGTTTTCTATTTTATTCGTTTATTTTGTTTATAATTGATAGATTATATCTGTTCAAACACGATGCGCTGCCAGCCTAGTAATATCTCCGTACACTGCGTCCCCCTTCCCTACTCTGTTATCGGGGTGTTTAGGCGGCTTCTGTGTTCTCCCAGATGGTTCTGCTGATGTTCGTGGTAGAACTGCTGCTGGTTGTGTGGATGCGCTGGCATATCTCCAGGTGGTGGCAATGGGTGGCCAAGCCTGTCCATAGGCATGTCGGCAAAAGGGTTGGATGGGGCTGGGTCGTGGCCTGGCTCTGGCGCATTGACTCCGAGGTTGCCAGCATATCCGGCCGCATGCTGCTCGCCCTCATACTGGCGATTAAAGCGCGCCAAATTGGGAGAGGCAGTGCTACGCATCTGCTGTTTCTTGCTCCTGACGGTCAGCCAAACAAGACATATGTCGATTATAAGCAGAGAGAGCATCAGACTTGCGCGCCACGCAGCCGCATGCGATCCAGACAAGTGGCGGAGACGTACAAAATAAAAGACAAGCTCGACGGCATAGATGGCGCTAAGGGCGCTTTGGATGGCAATGGAGATGTCGTGACGCCTTCGCTTGGCCATCCCCGTAAGCTGTGCGAGCTTGCCGGTTGCCTGTGAGTAGCGGGAGTGCTCGGCGTATCTGCCGCCTTGGCTGCTGCTGTTATGACGGGATGTGGCTGGCGGATAGTCATACATTTTTGAAAAAATAAAAGAGTATTGAAAATGGACTGGTTTGTTATTCCAGAATGAACAGAACACGTCCAGGCGGTTAACGTTGTTTCACTCCAATACGTACTCCAGCATCGACTGGGAGTGTGTCTAATTTTTGCTCATAAACACACAGACAATAAATAAGCCTAGATTTGCTAGTCGGCTGTGGTTTACTGCTGCTGGTTCCATTGGTATCGAAAAATAGCCATTTTCATTTTCTGCACATCATTCATGGTACATACTGCCTCCATGTTTTCTGCTTGTACTTTTTACTTCTCCACTCAATTGTGTCATTCTCAACAACCCCGACGGATGCGTTCAGCCTCAAGCACAAAAGGAATAGCCAAATGAGATTGAAGGAAACGAGCTTGAAATAGGCATATTGGAAAAGATTCTGGGTTGCAACTTGTTGACTTTGGGGAAAAGAGATTCTTTTTGTCAACATCCTTTAATGTAGAAAGGGGTTAGCTGAAAGTAGGATGGACAAAGTTCGTAAACACATATGACTAGAAAGGCAAGGTAAAAAGATAAACGGAGGAAAGGAAACTACAATGTGTAAAGGCCACCCTTGTGGAGCTAAAAATGAGTTTGTTCTTTGTGCTAACAAGAGATAAACCATAGCACAAAAGACCTTGCACAAAAGACGAACTTGTCAGTTGGTCAAATGAAATTCTAGCATTTCCTTTTTCTCACCTTGTTGCCTGATGAATCAAGCTTTTAATGGTGTATCTCTTCATACAACTTTCTTTAATTATTTGTAATTCTCTATACTATAGCTCGCAAGGTTTTAATTTGTATTCTAACTGTTCCAAAAGGAAAGATTATGGCCGCAGAAACGTCCAGCGGTGGCGGAATAGCCATCATTGTCATATGTTCCATTCTCTTGGGCATAAACTTTGCATGCCTCGTATACTGCTTCTTAAGGCGCGACTACCTACCACTCAGGGCATGCAATGTAACAAATATGAACATGACATACATATCCATGGTAATGACATTTGTTGGAAGTATCAACATTTCTGGATTTTCTGGCAATAGCAAACAATGGTCTGTGTGTGCAGTGACCCTGGGATGGCTGGGAATGGCACTGGGAGCATTGGCCTTTATCTCTCTTTTCCAGATGCGGGTATACACCTACTTGAGCATATTTGTATCCAAGCGCCGGGCAACAGGGCTGTACTTTATTATCCCTGTTGCGTACATGCTTATGATATCGATAGCATACGCAATAGCTGCCTTTATTCTCCCGCCAAAGACAGGCTTCATGTACATTCCAGAAACAAACGTTTGCTTTACCAACGACCCAGTGTATTTTGCTGGGATGGGCCTCATTATCCTGCAAGCGGTTCTTCTTGGCGGTTTGCTGCTAAAAACGCTTAAAATGGAGTGTTGCTTCAATGAGCGTCGCAATGCAATCCTAGGGTTTATTATTTGTGTCATTTGCGGTATTGTAGTGTTGGCGCTGGGTCGTATCCACTTTAGCAACGACAAGCTGGCGCTCTCTGGGATACTCAAGATCCTTTTTGCAGTCTTACCCCAGCAAGGATACTTTTACTTGAATCTTGGTCCAACAATCTACCATATGGTCACTCATGCTGACGTGTACAACCAGAGGTTTATCGGCGTAATTGAGGAGAAGGGACTGGCGCATGTTTATGAGCTTGCCTGCAAGTCTCCGCTTGGCGCCATCTCAAGCATGAGAGTTAACGAGGAGGGGAAGCCGCGCGACATAAATATGGCAGAGTCTGACAATGGATCCGAATACAGCGATTCAAGCAACTTTTCGGGTAATGTTCCAGGCCCAGAACACGCCAACCAGTCGCAGCCACCTACCTATTTTGGAGTTCGTCGAAGCGGTTCGGTCTCAGGACATTACACATGATATATATTTCCTGTCTGTCTCAATAGTAGAAGGCAGGGCCACCATATGGAGATCTATTGTTGCTCTTTCACTCGCTTCGCATCTATTTATTCAATTCGCATCGTTTTTTCATTTGTAACAATAAAACTACTTTTTTCATCTTTACGACCTCTGTATGTATCAAAGCATTGTGGCGATAACAGCCGTTTAATAAAACACCACGGATTCCAGACACATAAACACAAACCTTGTGCACGAACAAAATAGCTAAAGAAAAAAGACATCAGCACCATAGCTAGAGCTTCTGTTTAGCCGCGTCAGCTATGGCCCGAGAGATTATAAGACGTTGTATCTGAGAGGTGCCTTCGTAGATGGTAAAGATCTTTGCGTCTCTCATAAGCTTCTCTACAGGGTACTCGGTGTTGAATCCATTGCCACCAAAAATCTGCACCGCATCAGAAGCACATTTGTTTGCGGTTTCCGATGCCAGCGCTTTGGCAATGGATGCGTAGTATGTGTTGCGCTTGTTCTGATCGCGCAGCCACGCAGCACGCCAAACCATCATCCGCGACGACTCGACGTTGATGGCCATGTCTGCCAACATGAATGCAACAGCCTGGTGCTCAATGATACTCTTACCCATGGTCTTGCGCTGCAATGCATATGCGGTTGCCTCATCCATTGCTCGCTGAGCCAGACCAACCGCTGCGGATGCAACCAACGGACGAGTAATGTCAAAGGCACCCATCGCGATCTTGAATCCCTGGCCGACCTCGCCTAGGCGGTTTTCGTCAGGAACCTCGACATCCTCAAAGGTTATACCGCGGGTATCTGATGCACGCTGGCCCATGTTCCATTCCTTGCGGCCAACCGTGATTCCAGGGCTGTTGCCATCTACTATAAATCCAGTAAAGGCCTTGCCAGCATTGGCAGCAGGATCGGTTTTGGCTAGCAAAAAGTACCAGTTGGCCTTTCCGCCATTTGTGATCCACATCTTCTGGCCATTGACAATCCATTTGTCACCCCTTTTGACTGCATTTGTTTTTGCACCTGCAACATCGGATCCGGCGCCGGGCTCGGTCACGCAGTATGCAGCCATGAGCGGTTCCTCTGTCATACGACCCAGATACTTTCTCTTCTGTGCATCGTTGCCAGCAAGGATCACCGGTGCCTCTGCTAGTGTGTTTGCTTCAATTGCTGTTTGGATGCCTGTGCATCCATATGCAAGCTGCTCAGACACCAGCGCAGCCTCAAAAACACCCAGTCCAATACCTCCATAATCGGTCGGGATGTGTGTGTTCACAAGCCCAAGCTCCCATGCCTGCTTTATGACATCAGTCGGGTACTCGCCGGTCTTGTCATGGTGCGGTGCTGCGGGAATAATCACATCGCGGGAAAACTGTTTTGCGGTTTCCTGGATTGACTGTTGGTCTTCACTAAGCTGGAAGCCGAATCCTGATACAGCAGATGTATGCTCACTGCAACTGCGCGCAGTGGTACCAAAGGCACGGCATGTTTTGCGCACTGTGCCAATAATCTGAGAACGAAGCATGGGTAGCAGCAAAGAAAGGATTGGATATAAAGAGCACTGATTGCTGGAAAAAAAGATAAATTGTAATAGAAGGGGAGTTTTTTACTACTTTAACAGTTGGTTTATAGATTGAGAAATAGCGAGTACGAAATAAAAGAAGAAAGAGTTTATTTTCTTTATCTCGCTTTTCTTTTTCAAAAGAACAAGGTGGTGCCGCCGAATTGCTGTGTTCGTGTGGGACAAGGGTTGCAAC
Organism: Coemansia sp. Benny D160-2; assembly: GCA_027595805.1. Lineage (NCBI taxonomy): Eukaryota > Fungi > Kickxellomycota > Kickxellomycetes > Kickxellales > Kickxellaceae > Coemansia > Coemansia sp. Benny D160-2. Next base: position 39,975 of record JANBOK010000024.1, on the reverse strand, counting down.
GCACAAGCCCTCTTGCACCATTGCAAAAGGCAGACACATTCATTATCTTCTGTCACATGCATCAGAATCACACCAGGCTTTCACATGCCATGGAATATGCTTCAACAACACCTAGCGAGTTCCATAAAAAGAAGAGCACAGGTTATTGCTTTATCTTGATCCTTACAATTCCAATTGTGGTATATGCCGAAATTTTGAGAGAATATTGGCGGCAGCGATACTGAAAATTTATGGCTATAGCTGCTGACAGCAATAGCCAGCAATAGCCAGCCAGTCACAATTTATTATGCAATCATCGGATTAGTAAAGCTTAAAGAAATGAGTGTGACGTCACTTGATTAGAAATTTGAGGCAGTAGCTTGATAGAAATTAAAATTGAAGGTAGTGGGTGGTATCTCAGCCAAATCAGCAATAGCCAGCCAAGCGATATGGCACCATATGATGTTCTATAGAGAGATTTAGCAGTAGATGTGCAGAATCAATATAACAAGCATGTAGGGTCGAAATTAGCAAAGAAAAGTTCAATGATTCAGTAGCAAAAAGCGGAGAAGGAAAACACCGACTGCGACATATCAGAGCCTTTGCGCACATTCAGCAAAAAGAGAGACATACAAAACAAGGGACGCCAGGGACAAGTAGGCGATGCCCATGTGAGAGCAACCATGCCAAGCAAGGGCAGGCTAGGTCTGATAATATAATGTTGTATGGAAATAAATATACAAACACAATCGATCCCTTTCCTACTGCATTCCTTGAAGTAAAATATAGGGCACAAACAGAAAATAGGGACCACCCATGACCGACGACATGGCAGAACAGGCAAGGCAAAGCACACGACCACTGCAGTCTGTTTGTGTTTAACAGAGCAACAAAGGGAAGGAGAAAATAAAACTGAAACTGAAAAGGTGCAAAAAGAAAGACAGGTGAGAACGAAACGTGGCTGTTTAATTCACCAGGACCTGGTCGACAAATTCTGTGTCAGCTGAGTATAATTTATTAACGAGCCTCAATCGGTCTCTGCTTGATCATGTGCTCGATAAACGATGACTGGAAATAATTGGAAAAATAAAATGGAGGGAATAAATGCGCAAAAAGAACCGTCGGTCTGTTGAAGGTTGAGGGGCGAGCGGGCTATTTGAAGAAAAACAACGTGAAAGCGCTCCACAGCCAGAACAATTGCAAAACTGGAGTCTTTCAGCAAGCTGGTTCCTCCTGTCCTTATGGATAGAGAATAGAACAGAAAGCTGACGGATTTTCAGACGGCTCTCGTGAAAACACAATAGGGCCTTGAGAACCTGACTGATGGTCGCTGGCTATTATTTTGTTTTTCATTAGTGCGCAGGAATGCATGAGATGAGGAAACACGAAAAGCGATTTACAAAGACACGCATTCGGAAACCCAGAAAAGAAGAGATTTCGGAAATTTTCATTAAATCTCCCCTGTGCATAAATTGGAATTCACATCAGCAATTCCACGCCCAGTCACAGCTGCTCGTTTCCCGGCTGCATACACGCAAGACAAACCACAGTTTCTTCATAGAACGGAGACGCCCACGCTGCGCTCTATTGCAGTCACGCAGGGAAACAGGCAAGTGACGATTCCTTTTTTCAACATCAGCAGACAACACAAAGTGTGGCGTTTTGCTTGTGGCCGTTGTGGGACCTTGACGTGTTTCTGTAGCTGCCTTTTGAGAGCACCTGCTTTATACAATGTGAACGCGTGCTCCAATGTCTACACTGGCGCAAAAAGAGCAGGAAAAGAGAAAGATGAAGGGACGAAGATGACAACGAGAACAGAGCAAGAGTGGCTTTCAAATGAGCTTCAGTTTTGCCACATCTTTTTTCACAATTATAATAGGTGCTTGTTAGTCTTCAATCCATGGCGTACGAGGGACCATTTGTGCATGGCGCGATTATGCACATAACGCCATTAGTCTTGCGCACTGTTCTAGTCCCAGACCAACACCATCAGCTTGTGGTCTCAAAATAAAAAAATGCTTTGGTTTTTTCTCTTTCTTGTCGCCTTCGCCATCTTCACCGCCATCTTCACTGCCATCTTTATCGGGCCAGCCCAGGCTAGGCTGACTGCAGAATAAGAATGGGCAACAAAAAGGAAACGGTAGGGGGTGTTTGCTACCTGCCAATTCAGCCCCATTTCCCCAATTATCTTATTTTTAAGCAATTTTCACAGCCGCAGCCTTAGGATGGCTAAAGTCTCTTCCCTTCACTGCCTTCTCTCCGCATCATTCAACGCATCTTTTGCTGACTGGGGAGGGGCCGAGAAGGGGATACAACCACATCCTCGCTGGGGCAGATGACTGCCAGAGAAGGAAAATTCAGGCCTAAAGGAAAATTTCCATCGCACTGTTTTTTACATTTCTTTTTTCCCCTTGATGTTGAAGCCACTATATAATACCTTCACATCTTCCTCTCTCCACCACCAGCACCACTTGCTTTGCCACTTTCTCTACCACCTTCCAACAATTCCTATCACTTTTGCAGTGCATACCATTCTTTCAATTTAAATCGTAGTCCCTTACATTTAGATAAATTCTCACGAACTATTATATCAAAGCAGCAAGGTTCTGCAAAATTGCTTACAAGCAACCAAGTAAACATTAGTAATCGACCAGTCTTTCTTCTCTCTCTACCATCCTAAATTTCATATATATTCGATTCTCAATCTCTTATATTGCATCTATATTCTATTCCAGCGCCATTCCGTTTGCAGCCAAATACATATCATTCACATCTAGCACAGCTCACAAGTACATACAAGAAACCCATCCAAATGATATCCATTTCTCTTCCAATTGATTTCATTCTAGAGAAGGGCATGGACGCCCAAAGAAAACGCGGTCGCAGCCACAGCAATTTGGATTTTTCTCTGACTGACAACAGACGCTACACTGTAAGTGCACCCACATTCCAGCGCACCAGGCAACCACAGATGAGCATCCAAGAATACCCCATATCAGCAGATGCGGCAAAGGACGGGTTGCTGACGCCCAAGCTTAGCGGGTCTCATATAGCGTGCGTTTCAGTGTCCTCGGGCGTATCCAGAACCTGCAACCACAGACAAAGCATTGTTTCCAGAACAACATCGCCGATTCAAGCCGCTGACATTGCCGACAAAGATGCGCTCTTCATGGGACAATGGGATGAGCCAAGCAAAGATTCTGTGGAAGAGGATGGCCAAGTGCTGCTGCTCACACCTTTGAGTCCGCCAATGACGCCCAAACAGTCAAGCGCCGACGCAAACGCCCCCGTGCCGAGCATCATGTCGCTGCCAAACCTGTCCCTGTCAGCATTTGGGTTTCCACCATCCTCATCTCCCCCACTCCGCTCAGACTCAGACACTGCTTTAGCACCAAAGCGTATGTCTACCCCCGCAGCACCCGAGCCTCTAAATAGCTCCATCACATGTCTGGTTTTGGACAACAAGAAGGTTCATCTGGCCCGACCAAGACTGGTTCAAATCTCTCCTTCACCAAAAAAATAAAAAAGAGCAAGGCACATCACAAGGGGGGGTTCTGTATTTCTCCACACTTTTTCTACTCCAACAACTCGCCACCCTTATCTCGTATTTTTACACGCACTTGATTTTAATACTCCACAAAACCAATAAACAACACATCTTTATTTCCTAAAAGTAGTAACATTGCTCAGAATAAAAAAATAAAAAACATCTTGTGACATAAATGAGGATTATTTGGCATTTAACAGTAAACCCTATTTTCATTTCAAGCAAGAACAATCAAAATAATAAAGAACTAAAGCGTGCAGCTGATTTAATTATCGAAAGACATTAGGCGTGTGGTGGTAATACTGCTGGCGATTGTTTGGTCGCTTCTTGCCTAGCAACGGGTTGTCAGACACGCCGTCTTTGAGACCACCTGGATTGGGAGTGGCGGTGGTTCCTGGACGCGGAATGGCCTCTGGATATATGGACAGCGGACATCCAAATCTAGCACCATGCCTGTCACGAACAGTGCCAAACCGGTCCTTGACAGCTCTCACGCTTCCGCTGCTGTTGTCGCTGGCTCCATCGCCGCCATAATTGGCATCCTTGGCATTGCTGACACTGGGATGACGACTCGCATCGGGGGACATGTCAAACAACGGCACGGGTCCGCTGGGCGACACCTGCTGTTGAGCGGATGGCGGGCTGATATGGTTGCGCGAGTGGAAATTGAGGCAAAACTGGCCAGCAGCGGCTGGTGGACTGCGATGCTGGGCTGGTGCCTCCGACCGTCTCCACGCCAAGGGGTTCTCCTCCACATCAACTCCCTCTTCGTCGTCCTGGGCAAGATCAATTCCCACTTTGCGCCTAGGCAACACCATGTGTCCCAAATCCGATTGCGAACGCATGAATGACGGGTCTTTGCGCTTACGCCCAGCCCCATCCTCATTGCCAGATGCCATAAAGTTTGCGCCGTCAAGAGCATCTCTGTTGAGTTTGGCATTGGCTGCCGCAATTGCCAGCACCCCTCTGGTGGACGAGGACTCGCCGATGGACAGGTGTGCTTCGCTGTCTGAGGCACTGACATGGGCATCAAAAGCTATCTCTGAGTCTTGGAGCAAGACAGCGGGAGCTGCAGGTGGTGAGGACGGCGGAAGCCGTGCAGGCAGACGAGCAGGGGTCACTGGAAGATACGGAGTGGTAGGCTGTAAAGTAAGCTGAGGGGGACAAGGGGAGTTCAGCTGAGAAGATTCGGCGGTCAGACTCTGAGTGCGCTGGCTATCGTCCAACATGGCATCAGGGTCGGCGACCAAAAAGTCCTGACCGTCAATAGACCACGAGGAGCCGCAGCGGCGGGCACGCAGCCACGGATGGGCCAGCGCATCATCGACGGTGATTCTGTTTCTCGGATCGGCCTGGAGCATGCGGCACACAAGATCGATGGCCTGCGGCGACACGCCGTCCCAGTATGGAGAAGGAAAGCTGTACATGCCGCCAATTATCTGGTCGCGCATGGGCGGTGGCGACAGCTCGTCCGAGAACGGCGGAAAGCCGCACAGGCAGATATACAGAACAACGCCCAGACTCCAGACATCCACAAGTCTGTCGTACATTCCCAGCTGTCTGACAGTCAGCACCTCAGGCGCCACATACATGGGTGTCCCGCAGACCGTCTTCATAAACATCTGCTCGCCCACTATCTTGGCCAGTCCAAAGTCCGCAAGCTTGATGCGCAAATTCTGCTTGTCTTCTAGCAGAATGTTCTCAAGCTTGATGTCGCGGTGCACAATCCCCAGGCGGTTGAGGTGGCGGATGGCCAGAAGAAGCTGCAGCAACACCCGGCGCGCATCGTCCTCGGCAAGATACTCGCGCCGCACAATCTCGTCAAACAGCTCGCCGTCGGCAGCTAGGTCAAGCACAAGATACAAGTAGTCGCTCTCGCGAAACACGCCGTGCACCTGGACTATTGACGGGTGCCGCACTCGTGAGAGAATCGAGGTCTCGACCTGAAAGTTCTCGTCCATTTTCTTGCGCTTCTCCAGCTGCGTGATTCTGTTGCGGTCAATGATCTTTGCCGCAAACCGTTCGCCCGTAACGCGGTTGATTGCCATGCGTACCTGTGCAAACGCCCCCTTTCCAAGCTGTTCTGACAGGTAGTAGCTCTGCTTGAAGAGACACGGCTCTCGCCTGTGCACTTCAAGGTTCTGAAACACGTAGAAGCGGTCGTTAAAGTACGCCATGCCTTTCTCTGGCTGGTACCGCACAAACTGGATCTCGTCACCGTCGCGAAGCTCTACAGAGTTGCTTTTCCCCACGCGCGCGCCGTTGACATATGTGCCGTTGGTACTGGTGTCCTCAAGATACACACCACTGCCCCTGCCCACGCAATCACCGCTGTTGTTATTACTACTGCTGCTAGCACACTCGGCCTCAACACGGTATATGAGGCAATGACGGTTGCTAATGTGTGGGTTCTGGACTCGGATATCGCAGGACTTGTGCCTCCCAATGTAATACCCGAACTTTGTTGCGGCAGCTTGTGGTGACGAGACTTGTCCGGCCAGCGAGCCGTTGTCGGATATGGTTGGTGTGGCCGCAGACTTTGTGCGCTCTAGAAGCACGGTTTTGTAATCAGCTGGGCTGAGTGAAAGAAGAACACCCCAGACGCTGCGCGGCACCTGATTAACCAAGAGCTGCTCCTGAAAAAGCTGATTCAAACAGTCCATCTCCTGGCTCTCGGTCAGCTGCTGCTGCTGCTGCTGCTGGTTGTCTCTGCCTGGACTCATAATGACGGACTGGTGTCAGTGTTCAAGTACGTATTATAAATATGTTGCCAGAGTATTGTTGTTGTTATTATTATTATAAGTGCGTGGTGTCTTTTGCGGTTTGGTTCTTCTTTGTTTTGTTTATGGATGGGGTTCTCTTGGTATGGACGGATGTCGTAATCAAAGATAGATAAATGTTAGAAAAGTGAATAATGCTAAAGAGAATGATGATGAAAGACCAAAGTTTTTCTTATTAAGTTTTTTTGGGTGTTTAGAACAAGTGCAAGAGAAATAACGATACAGCAAAGCGTAAAAATAGTAAAGGAGCAAATAAGTACTCAAGAAAACCACAGAACAAAAATTGTAGAACAGGGGGAAAAGTACAGATACGACACCCACCTCTGGCCGACACCAGTCCAAGCGAGAGAAGCAAGAAGGAGGGAAACGAGGGACCGTTTGGTGAGAGAATACAACTTTGTTCTTTTGTGCTTGACACCTGCTCCCTCTTTTGTTCTACTTTTCGCCACCTGGCATCAAGAGGCAAACAAATAAACTAACAAGAAAGAAGAGGCAGGTGGAAATAAAGAAAGGAAAAGAAAAAGAGAATGAAGCAAACAAGAACACGGGAAACAAGTTGTGGAACTGGTTGGAAACCAATGTTCCTTTTTCGCTTTTATTTTTCACGAAACGCACACAAAATTTACTGATCGAGAAATAAAGGTTTTTATGTGCGTAGATTTTCAAAGACTTTGTTGAAAATGGTCTCGTTGCTAATGTAAATGCCTGATTTTGCAGTGCTTGGGGATTTTCCCATGTAAAACGCATGCGGTGGTACAGATTTGGCGTTGATATTTGCACGCAAGTTATGACAACTGCAGAAGAAGAAGAAGTCAGGGTATACAAGAAAACAACTTCAGCGTGGATATTCAGGGAAAAGGCCCTTTACAGAGACATTCAAGAATAAAAGATTTCTTGGATCATATACGAAGTAATGACAAAAAATAAAGTAGGAAACTGCGGAAGCATCGGACACAAAAGAGAGACATGCAGAAAGATTGCGGATGAAGAGACATGAAATGGTCGCTGGGTTTGCTGATGAAGCAGTAGACACAGGAATCAAAGGGAAAACAAAAACTCCCTTGTCCCGCTGAGCCGATTCTCACAGAATCTCACTGAGGGGAGCTTTGCAGCCAAATATTGATTCCAAATGGAGCCTGCGCCCGCAGAGCCATTGACGCCACATAACGCAGGTTGTCATTGTCGCTTCGTTGCTGTGCATACTCGGCTCTTTGTTGATCTAGATATTGTTAGGGCCAAATCAAGCAGAGATACAATCGTGCGGCTAGGGCGCAGAGAACTGGAAAATGACAGTTCACATATGCTAGACTGAACTGCTAATGCCGCTCATCCATCTGGTACAGATCAATATAAAGTGATTCAATAGAGAGGAAAAGAGCCAAGATGATAGAAATAATTAGAAGAAAAAAGCCGACTCCAGAAGAGAGTTCTTCCTACAAGCGCGATCTCTTTGCAGTAAACAGAGCCCGGATAGCGTACACCTGGATGACGGCAACCAGCACAACGCACATGCTCTCGAGGATGGAGAACCACCACACGCGGGACTCTGTGGACGACACGGTGGCAAAGTTACGGTTTTCGCGAAGACGGAAGTACTTCATGAACTTTGTGATCTGCTGCAGGTCGCTCGCAATGCCAACAACACTGCTCATCACCTCGTCGCGCTTTGCACGCTTGGCAATGTCCTCGGGCCGCGCCTCGTCCTCCACAGTAATGTCGAACTCTACAAGCTTGTCAGCAAACGACGCCAATCCGTTCTTGAAGCAGAATGCGTACTCGCCCACTTGCGTTGCTGTGAACACAAAATCGCCCTGCCGCTCGGCCTCGCCCTTGAACAGCTGCCGGTTGTTTGGTCCCTCGACCTCGTAGTCAATGTCAAAGTTTCCTCCCTGGTGCACCTACACAGCAGGATAACAGACGTGAAATGTGAACAGAGAAGCAGAGGTAAATTAGCATGTTTTTATACAGTTACACTAGCAAGGAATCTCTCCTCGCTCGCCTCACTTCTCGAGTGGTGGTGGTGGTAGACAGATTTGTAATAAATTCAAGACATACCGCAAAGAAGAAGGAAATTTTCTTTCCGGGAGTATCGGCCCATGCAAAGTAGCAGGTCTTTTCGTGGGATGCAATCCATTTGCGAAGCGTCACGGCGTTGACCATCGCCAGCAGGGCGAGGAAGAGCACAACTTTTCTCAGCATCCCGTCGTCGTTGTCGATGTTGTTGTCAAGAGGATTTGAAGGAAGAGTATGAGGAGTAGAAAAAACAATGGTACTGGACTGACAGGTCGATCAGAAAGAAAAAGAGAAGCACAGAGCAGCTAGCGTTAGCCGGTGCCAGAATCCAAACTCAGTCTAGCACTTGTGCCAGCGAATTCGAATTTGTGCCTCACGGGTCTTTTGCTGGTGCTGCCACGACGGCTGCTGTGATTGGCCGAGCAAAGGCACGATGATTAACCAGCGCTGCTTGTTTTTTTTAAAGCGTGATGTGTGTGCTTTTAGCGTGGACCGCGAAAACGGATGCTTCGCACAGAAGAAATAGAGGTCAATCGCTCCACCTCCAGCTTGAATTGCAATCGGTGTTATTTGCAGTTATTACTTTTACTTGTTTCAATCCAAAAGCCTCTGAAAGAAACACGCTCTGTCTATACAAACGCAGAGAATGAAGAGCGACAGAGTGGGAATCGGGAGGACGGGGACGCTGGTGCTGTGGATTGTTGCGCTGCTGGCCTGCATCTCGGCGGTCGGGGGCGAGCTGGTGGCAAAGAACGTGAATGTGAGGGTGCTGGAGCGCACGGGGGACAAGCTCTTTGACCAAACGCTCAACAAGCCCGGAGCGCTGGAGGGCGTGCCCAAGCTAAGCTCAACCACGCCGATGTCAATTACGTTTGACGTGGAGACGGACAACAAGGAGGCGGCGGAGCTGGACCAGGCATTCGTTAGTCTGCGCAACCCGACTACAGGCAACGAGGTTGGCGTGGTTGCAAAGAAGACGAAGCGCGGGTCGTACCGGATGGATCTTACGCGCAAGACGTTCCGCACGCACTTTAGCGGGTCGCCGGGAACGTACAATGCAGCGCTGGTGCTTGGGTCGTTCTCCAGCGGCGGCGTGTTCTACGAGCTCGGGGACATAAGGATTGCGGGGGCCGGCAAGAAGAAGCGGCAGGAGGAGCAGGGCGCCAGCAGATACGGCCCAAAGCCCGAGATCCACCACCAGTTTGCAGAGGCGCAGAAGACTGGTAGCGCGGTGGTCTCGCTGGCGTTCACGGCACTGGTTGCGGCGCCGCTGGCGGGGCTTGTTGGCGCATGGATCCGGCTGGGCGTCAACGGAGCGAACCTGAAGAAGGAGGCGGCGGGATCGGTGGCATTCGTGGGGCTTGTGGCGGCATACGTGGTGCTGGCGGGCGCGTACTGGATGGGAGTCAAGCTCTTCCCGACGCTTGCATATGCGCTGGTGCTGGCGCCCCCAACGTATCTGGCCGGGCAGTATGCGCTGTCGCGGCGGATCCAGGGGAACATTGACAGCAGCCGTCAGCAGACGTGAGGGCGGACGCCTAGCTTCTCCTTCTTGCCTCCCGCTCTCTTTATCGTCATTTTCGTCTTCTTCGTCATCTGGTTTTGAGTTGGTGCGACACGTGCACGCGCTCTTGGTGTATCTCTGCCTCGCTGCGTCAATGTGGAAACGGTGTTTTAGTGCGTGAGTTGGGGCGGAGTGATAAACGAGAACCCCCGAGGATAGCCAGAGCTTTTATTGTTGCTGCACAGCTGTCTGTCTTTTCTTTCCTTCTCTGTTTTATCGCTCTGCGACATTTGGCACAGAGAAAGGGGAAAAAAGGGGCCAGTGGGATTTTCCAATGCTGCAATAAAATTTTTTTAAGCAGATAAACTGCTAATAGGTAGAAAAGCTGTGTCTGCCTGTGGCTGTTCTCAAGCGTGGCCTTTTCGACACGCAACTGGGCAGGCAGCTCAAAGAAAGTGCAAGAGCAAGAACAGAGAAACAGGCCTCGGAAGAAAAAGGGCCCATTGCATTCTTTCTTCTCTTCTCTTCTCTTCTCTATTTCTCCTTATACTTGCCCTGCCTTTTCTTTTCTGCTCTGTTCTTGTCTTTAGCCTGCTCAATTAGTCAGTTCGCACGCACACGCATATACGCTTGGGAAAAGGCAGCGCATTCTTCACTCCCCGCTCGCATTCACAACATAGCCGCCGGGATCTAGCAGGCCAAATTAGAATCGCAGCGGACAGACAAGAGACACCCAGGGGCAGGTTATCCGGCAATGCGCAACGCAAAGATATTCGCAGGGACGTCGCACGTGGCGCTAGCACAGCGGGTGGCGGCGTATCTGGGCGCGGAGCTGGCACCGGTGAGCCTGCGGCGGTACACAAACCGCGAGACAACGGTTGACCTGGGGTGCTCGGTGCGCGGACAGGACGTGTACATTCTGCAGAGCGGATCGAACACAACAAACGACCACTTCATGGAGGCGTTGATCATGATCAGCGCGGCCAAGCTGGCCAGTGCGCGCAAGATCACGGTGGTGATGCCGTACTTTCCGTACTCGAAGCAGAGCAAGAAGAAGAAGAGGCGCGGGGCGATCACGGGCAAGCTTGTGGCCAACATGCTGACGGTGTCGGGGGCGGACCACATCATCACGATGGATCTGCACGCTTCGCAGATGTCAGGGTTCTTCGGGGTGCCGGTGGACAACCTGTTCTCGGAGCCAACGATTGCGCGGTGGCTGATCGAGAACGTCATACGCAACAGCGACGGCACAGGCGAGACGTCGGTAGGCGCCGGCGGTGTGGTTGTTGTGGCCAAGAACGCCGGCGGCGCCAAGCGTGTTACGGCGCTGGCCGACCGTCTGGGCGCGCCGTTTGCGCTGATCCACACCGACAACGCGCCGACCACGCGGCCGTTCTCGCGCACGCCGTCGACAGTAGCGCTGCACACGCTGCCGCAGACGCCGCGCGGGCCCGGTATGTTTGCATCGGTGGCCAGCTCGATCCCGCTGACATCGCCGCTGCGCAGCTCCCACGGGTCGCACACGGATCTGGATCTACAGACAATCGTTGGCGACGCACCCAAGACCGACTCACACAACGGGTCGCCAGGTCCGCGGCGGAGGAAGCGCGGCGCGCGGCGCATGTCGGCCAAGAGCGAGAAGCGTGCCGATGCCATTGACGCCGTTATTGCCAGCATGCAGCGCGCATCGTTCTACGTGAGTCCGGTGCTGGCGGCTGAAGAGCACCCGCCGGAGCCCGACCACCTCGACATTGACGACGTCGGGTCGCCGCAGTCGGTGGAGATCACCGAGGCACTCAACCGCTCGGACGACGACGACGACGATCCCGACGATGCTAGTCTGATGGAGATGGTCAACACGCCGGCTGCTGAGCCCGCGCTCAATGCCGACGCTACAATGCTAGCTGCTGCCAGCATCCAGGAGCAGCGGCAACGTAGTGCGTCTGCGCGTCCGGCCGCTGTGCCAGCCGAGTCAGCACCAGCACGCCGCACCACCACGACTGGCGGCGCACCCATCCACCGCATCACGTCGGGCACGCATCTGCAGTCGGATCCGCCGCTGCGGCCGCCCGTGGCCGTGACCTCGTGGCACAAGAAGCGCAATGCGCGCATCACGCTAGTCGGCGACGTGCGCGACAAGCTTGTGCTGCTGCTTGACGACATGATCGACCACCCATCGTCCTTCCTTACCGCCGCCGAGCATCTGATGGTGCAGTGCGGTGCGCGCGGCGTGTACATTGTGGCCTCGCACGGCCTTTTCAGCGGGTCGTCGCTGGGCGAGGTCGAGATCTGTCCGTATGTGATGAAGGTCATTGTCTCCAACTCCTTCCCGATCCCGCCCGAGCTGACGTCTGCGTCATCCAAGCTGGTGCAGATCGACATTGCGCCGCTGCTGGCCGAGGCCATCCGTCGCAACCACAACGGCGAGTCGGTGTCGTATCTCTTTGACCGCAATCCGTGGTAGCTAGCAACACCCGTTAGATGTGGGGTGCCGGTTATCTCTGGGGAAGCTGAGGCCGATGCGAGCAAGGGGCTGGTGGCTGTTGTGACCAATCAGGGCTTGTTCTCGCCCTGGCTTTTTTGATCTTGATCTTCTCTTGTTTCATTTGGCTTGAGCTTTTTCATTTTGCTCTATTTATTCGTTTTTACTACTATTACCACCACACATTTCGCTATCATTTGCCCCGCTTGCCAGCCAGACCCAGTCGCATTCAATTGACCGACGGCCCATGACCTCCCTACTCGCCCGCCGCGCGCATGCGTTGACTCAGCGCCGCTGCTGCCTGCACGTCAGCGCGCGCGTCCGGCACGAGGCTGAGGACCGCAGCAGCACACAGACGACGACGACGACAACGACAACGCACTTTGGCTTCAAAACTGTGCCGCGCGAGATGAAGGAGTCGCTTGTGCGCGGCGTCTTTTCCAGCGTTGCTTCAAAGTACGATGTGATGAACGACGCAATGAGCATGGGCATCCACCGTCTGTGGAAGGATCACTTTTTGCGCAAGATGGCCCCGCCGCCGGGTGCCAAGCTGCTGGACGTTGCCGGCGGCACCGGCGACATTGCGCAGAGGTTCCTGCAGTACCAGGACGCCGTCAACCACGACAGCCGGTCGTCGGTGCATCTGGTTGACATCAACCCTGAGATGCTGCAGGAGGGCGAGCGCCGCTTTGCTGTGTCAAAGTGGGCGCTTGACGACCGTCTGTCGTTTACCGTCGGCAACGCAGAGAACCTGGACTTTATCGATTCCAACTCCTTCGACGTCTACACCATTTCCTTTGGCATCCGCAACTGCACCAACCCCGACCGCGTTGTCAGCGAGGCCTTCCGCGTGCTCAAGCCCGGCGGCCGCTTCATGTGTCTCGAGTTCTCGCGCGTCGAAAACCCGCTCCTTGCCGCGCTCTACGACGCCCACTCGTTCCACGTCATTCCTGCTCTGGGCGGCCTTATCGCCAACGACCGCTCCTCCTACGAGTATCTTGTCGAGAGCATCCGCCGCTTCCCTGCGCAGGACGACTTTGCCCAGATCATCCGCGACGCGGGCTTCACCACCATTGGCAAGGGCTATGAAAACCTGACCTTTGGCACCGTTGCCATCCACTCCGGCTACAAGTTCTAAATCCTTGTCAACTGACTCGCCGCAATATTCTCGCCCGTTCTCCCTCTTTCGCTTTCTATTTATGTCTGTGATTGAAAATTCTATTTTTGCTGCTCTATTGTTAGCATGTGTTTCCTCCTCTTCACTCTTCTCTTCAGCTAGCGCCGTTTTCTCCTTCATCTAGAGTGCATTACGAAAACCGTATTGTGCCGTGCCTATCTATCGCCTTTGCTCTGCGTTGCATTGTTTGTTTTCTCCGTTTATCTACCACACTTGAGAACCTTGTTGATGCTGCTGCTCCTCTTCGTCTTCTCCAACAACCCGTCTCGCTTTTCTGCCAGGGCCTTCCTTCTCTTTTTCTTTCTCTGTTTCTTCCTAGCGTTCACTTTTGTTTATTTTTCTTTCATTTATTTATTTCAACTGCTGCTTGTCTCTAGCCAGCCAGCCATTTGTCTACCCACTTACTTCTCTGCTAGCTCTCTACCCTTTTTTTGTAATTATACCAGCCCCAGCCACCGATACTTCAGCCACAATTACGCACGTACTCAGCCCCCCTCTGTTATGCCATCCACACAGCAGCCGAAGGTTGCGCGCAGCGGAAACCTCGATGGCTCGTCCTCGGTCTCAGAGACTGCGGATGCCTGGCGTGCCTACGCGTGCATGGTTCCATTCACTGCCTCCGATGGGACGTCATTGTTGATGCTCTACGGCGGATCCAGCTCACAGGACACGCTGGTCCCGCAGGACCCGCTTAAGCTAGCCTCCAAGGGCGATGCAAATCTCCATGTCTTTGACGAGGCCTCCAGCAAGTGGTATGCGCCCAGCACTGCCAACGCTCCAGCCAATGGGCCTGTTCTGCCTGGCTGCGGCGCTGCTGACGGCGGCGCCTGGGTGTATGATCCGCATTACGGTGTTTCTGGCAGCGACTCAACCCCAGTAACATTGCTCGACACCGTGCACTGGAGCTGGAGCTCACCCACCGAGAGTGGGCTCCTTCCCGTTAAACGCTTCGGTGCCGCATTTGCCTACGTGCCTTCCAAAGCCCAGTTCTATATGCATGGCGGCATTCCACTGACTGCCAAAACAAACGAGCCAGATGATCCGCCTGGCATTGCGAATAATCTGGACATTCTTAATCCAACCGATCTCTCGTGGTCATATGCAAGCAACGGCCCTGCACGCAAGTACCACTCCATTTGCTACGTCAGCTCCATTGACGCCCTCGTCCTGTTCGGCGGCTCTGACCAGAACATCGACAGCTACAACGATCTAAAGGTGTTTTCGCTAAAGTCCAATACGTGGCTGTACTCGCTGAAGATCAACGGCGATTCCCCGGCCGAGCGGCTTTTGCACTCTGCCGTGTGCACCGACAGCTCGATGCTTGTTTTTGGAGGCACACGTAAAGTGGGCGACGCGCCCTCCGACAGCTCTGTATGGATACTCAAACCCACCGACGAGACCGAGTTCACTTGGTCCAAGGCCCCAATAGCCACAACCGACCAGCTCATGGGCCCCGCCGCTCGTGCTGGCCACTCTGCTGCCTTGCGCAATAACTCTATGTACATATATGGCGGGATTGGTCCTGGTGGACAGGACAGCGTGATGTACAAGCTTGACATGGGCGATTGGAAGTGGTCGCAGACTAACGTAACCGGCTCCAGTCCTGACGTGGCAGAGGATCGACACACCTTGACTGCTGTGCTTATTGCTGCTCTCGTGTCCTCCATTCTTGGGATTATAACCATAGGCATATCCGCTACTGTAATATACCGGTTTGTACAGCGGAGATATGGAATTTTTGCTCGTGCCGATAATGATGATAATGGTAATGACGATGATGTTGATGATGATGAAGACAGTGGTGGTGGTCATCACCATGCGCTTGACATATATGGTAGCGGTAAGCATGCGGTACTGTCTGATTCAAAACCTGGCAGTCCCATGGGTCCGGCGGCCAATCGTAGAAGTAGGAGCATTGGTGATCCGTTGTACTCCAACCAAGACAGCGGCGAACACAGCAGCGGAGGCGGTGCTAGCGAGAAACCCAGCGATATTGCGGGACCCAATGGATTCCAAGCCACAGCAGACGATATAGTAGTCGTTGCCAATGAGCATACCCTATCCAAGATGCCTGGCACTGATCCACCCCATTCGCCACAGGATTATGCCGCGATCTCCAACACCGTCTCGGAGGCAACAACACCGGCAAGCATTGGTACTGGGCGGGCGCTTCTGCCCGCAGCACTGTTTAATAATGGCCACGGCAGCCACACAGGCCGCGTGCTAAGCACCATGCGAGCGCATGCTCGCTCGTTAAGCACCCGACTTGCTCCGTCACAGCTTTCCACTGCATTTAGCGACGATACTTCCGTTGCAACAGCCACAACACCAACACCAACGCCCGCATTTGCGACAAGCGCTAGCCGCACAAGGCGCGCAGAGACTTCGGCATCCGCTGCTGCCCACCGCCGCCATCCACGACGTAGGTCAGCAAACGCCAACCAAAGAGTTTCTGCTGTGAATATCTATGGACACGACCAAGTCCGGCTGGAGAACGAATTCCGTCATGCGGAAGCAATAAACGAGATTCTTCTATCGGATCAGCCAATCCCTGCATGGTTACGTGAGGCTGTGGCACAGTCACAGCAGACCCAAAGTAAAGTCGACGATAGCAACCATCGACACGAACATCGCGATGACGAGGCAGCCAACACCGCTACAAAGCACCGTGTTAGTCGCGCAGTAAGCGATGTTGACGCATCGGCACCAGGCTCCCAGCTGCGCACGGAATTCAAGGTGGTCAATAGCTTTGGTTCAAGATAGCCAAACCGCAAGAGATGCCAGATGTGAGAGTGCTTTAATGTATAAAAGTATAATAGAGTTTTTTGAAAGACAGAAAGAGAATCTTTTCTAGATGCCCTACAAAATGGACTTGCGCTGTCAAGGTGAGAGAAGCAATTTGCCAAACAACACTTGGACAAAGATGAAGGAGGACGGGCGTTGAAGTTTGCTTACTTTGGTGGGTGGGATGATCCTGTATTGTTTCCACAGAACAAACTGGCTCTTCATACTGTTCGAATGCTTTTATTACGTTATTTACCCGAACTTGAACCTGTGCAACGCTTTAACCTTGTTCTAAGAGCAGAGGCGGGGGCGGTTACACCAAACAACATAATTCCAACTTTTTTATTTCCGCCCTCAGGCTCGTTAAACGGTTATCTCATCTGGGTGTCGTCAAGCCGTAGAATGAGCGGCTAGCTTCAAAAGACATCTGGGATGCAAGCAAAGCAATATTCCAGTTATAAAAATACTGGATTTTCACAATCTAATTTTGCAAACCGCATGCAAAAAGTTCTAAAAATACCCTCATCTGTTTGGCTAGTTTAGAATTTTCCATTACCGAACGGAAAATAACCCCCCACTGTCCTGCGGATCAGGTCTTGCTGTTCCACAAACGGAATTGAAGATTGGGTGAAAATGCGTGGGATTGGATGGCTCTGGTACACAAGTGGTGGCCATCTTTCACAGTCGTCCAAACCTCCTCTCATTGCATTCCCAGTACACTGACTGTTGCAAGAAGCTCGATCGAGTGCATGTTTTATCTTGCGTCTTACAATGGACGAGATGAGTATAAATACATCATTGCAGGAATCTGCTTTTCCTGTTCTTGTGAAATACCGGAGAACTGGCTATTGTTGTCGCTAAAACTTTTCTATTTTTCCATTTCATTTCTACTATCTGGCAACAAGAATCTTACTCTTACACTTTTGTGGCCAGGAGATTACGCCTGTATTTACGTCAATAAGGAAAACGGGGAGAGCGACAAGCGAATATCAGCAGCAGGGTGCATCATTATTAGTATAGTATCATTATCACCAGCATTCCATAGACTAAAGGAGCATATCTTCCACAGCCAGGAAAAACAGGATGGCGAAAAGTTTCTTTGCTGTTCTTGGCGCGATAGCACTGGCGTCGGGCTCAATGCTCGCATCTGCCTCGCACGTGCACCATTCAGGAAGCAGCAGTCTTCATCCACGTATTCTTGGCGGGTCTGAGGCAAACAAGAGCGAATACCCATTTATCGTGTACTTGCAGAACAAAGCTGAAAAGACATTCTGTGGCGGATCCATTATTTCCGATGACTGGGTCATCACAGCTGCACACTGTATAAAGACGGCCTCGGCCGACGATATTAAGGTGTACATTGGCATGGCTGAATACAACCCAGACCCCTCAAAAGCAACCGCCGTGACATCGGTCACCGTGCATCCAGCGTACGATGACTCCTCAATGGTCAATGATCTGGCGCTGCTCAAGCTCGGCTCGGCTATCACAAGCAGTGGCAACTCCTCGACTATCTCAATCGATACCACTTCTGTTGGTGACGGGGTTACGGTGACTGCTCTCGGATGGGGCTACACTTCTGAGAACGGCTCGTCGTCGTCAAAGAATTTGAAGAAAGCAGACCTCAAAACTCTGTCGCAGGCCGAGTGCAGTGCAAAGGACACAAAGTTTACAGGGAACGATGGCGCCCGCATTTGCGTAGCTGCAGATACAGGCAGTGACACTTGTCCTGGAGACTCTGGCGGACCGCTGATTCGCCAGGTTGATGGAAACAACGTGCTTGTCGGCATTACAAGCTTTGGTACCGCTGGACCGGGACAGACGATTACTGCCAGCTGCGGCGGTGCTGGGATGGTCAGCTTGTTCACCCACGTCAACCACTACAAGTCATTTGTTGATTCCACCACTGGCGGGCTTCGTCAAATCCAGGGCGCCAACACGGATGAAGAGTAAATATCGACTACACACGCTTGGCTAACTCATGAACATATGTTACTGCATCTTAAAATGAATGTCTACTAATCTGTATGCACACGGTTTCTTTTTTTTGTTGTTGCACTTGTGTTTTACTTTTGGCATAGGAGCACTGCTACTTCTGGCGATGGTGACTTGTTATCGTCCTCTTCAAATGAATCACAAACCTCTTCTGAAAAATTCGATCTCCTCGACTTTTTGAACGGTGAAAACACTGATTCTTCAACTGGCCCTTCCTCAACCGTTAGTTCTGGAACCGCTACAATCCAGCCATATACAGTGCTAACAGTAGCTGCAAGTATCATAGCCATTGTTTTCACTACCCTTGGGATCTAATGGTCTGACATTTGACCAGCCAGCTTGACTTTTATGGAACAGAAAATTCCTTTCCTATAAATATATCATCATTTATCTTCTCATACAATGTTTCTAACAACTGTTGTGCAAAAAAGGAAAAATCAATGCCCTATAGCAACAACTCTGGATATTTCAAAGCACTTAATTTGAATGGAATTACTTACATACGGAAAATAATAATTGATAAAGTAAATGAAGTGCAATCGTTTATTCACTTTTAATTGCTATCCTTGCGTGCAAATTGCTTTTCAATGTGGTTCATCCATCCCAGGACTTCAGCATGTTTCTGCGTGACAGAAGCCTCAAGTCTCTGCAGCCGTTGACGCAAATATGCATTTTCTTCCCTGAGCATCTTTATCTGCTCAATCTCACTGAGCCCATATTCATCGCGGCCAGCCACCATGTCCACACGGCCACTGTTGCTGCTGTTGTCACCCGTTGCTGAGTCACTAGGTCTTCTCATGCTGTTGTCGGAAAGAATACCTGTATCTGGGTCTCTCCTTTGGGCATTTCCAATGTATGGATGCAAATTGGAATAAGGATGCTGTTGCTGCTGTTGATATAGATGCAAATAATGCTGTTGTCCAGAGCCACGGCCGATATTTGGACTGCCGACATTCATCAGAGATGATGTCATAGTGGGAGACCGTGTAAACTGGGCTATTGATGGAAGAGATGCGCGTGATGGTCTGTTTACACTGTGCGATGCCTCGATATTGGAAACTGGAATGTTGGGCGAGTACGCCATTCTTGGGGGCGAACGCGTAATCCGCTGATACTGCGAGTAAGGCGGCCCATGAATACGGTTTGCTGTGGTCCTTGGCGATCTGACAGGAAGATGTGAACCAGAAGTGCCCATGGGCATACCAGATAGTGCCGGGAGGAGTGGACCGCCGCCGTACTCCGGACGACGGCGCTTTGGCGCATATGGTATTCCTACGCTGCCTGGCGTGTTAGCAGTAGTGGTGGCCGCAGACCTCGAATTTTCGTCGCCCCAGTGGTCCAGAGGTCGTGACGGGAGGCTGTGGGACATTGGCTGAGAACCTTCTGGAATAGATAAGTTTTTTATACGGGTTTCTGTACTGCGCGGACTGTCTGCAGTCATTGCATCCGGTGCAGCGCTTTGAATTTCACCCACAGAAACAGGAGGCGAAGACGATATGGTTGGGGAAAATGTCTCATCGTTCGGGCTTTCTCCTCCCATTACTGCATCTTTCCTTGACGACGATATCGGTGGCAGCACGATGCCCTGGCCAGAAATGGTCACATCCGAAATGGGGGGTTGTAGGCTCTCGGGCTTTTCGTAAAGACCACCTCTGGGAGCAGTAAATGCACCACTGGTTTGGGTCCGATATTGTTCGCCGCTTCCAAATGCAAAATCAAGATCATACACTAGGGTGCGTATTTCATCGGAAGCTTCTGTTTGCATGATATTGCAGAAAGAGGTAAATTCGTGTGTGTTGAAAACAGGATGGTTCAAAATGACATTTGACGCATAATATCCGTCAGGTAGTTGGGCTGCGCAGCACTTGAGCATGGCGATATCCTACAAAAACCGAAAGCACAAAACGCCGTGAATATTTTAGTGCAAATATTGTTAATGCATCATTGCGTAATTGTCAGAAAACAAAATGCATTCATATATACGAACGTTGCACAAACTTTGTGCAAACAAGTTACATCATGCACGCGTGCAAGAATTGAATCGCCTTACTCGATGCAAACCAGAAAATGATTACCACATATTAAATACTCGTCAGTGCAAACCACAATCAAAAATCATTTCTGTACAAAAACATTCCACATTCTTATCTCGAACTGCTTATCTGGCCATATATTAGATGGCATATAATATCTCTGCGTGGATCCGCGTTGGTTGTAATAAACCCACAATCAAATAGATGGCAAAGTGGATTGGCCTCTTTTGGCCAGCAGAATGACGAAAAAAAGGCAGCGGCAAGAGCCGAAGTGCATAAAACACCAGTTTTGTGGGAATGTCATGCATGAAAAAACATGCTCTGCCTGTCAGGGGAAAGAGTTTTTAGATGCCAACATTGCTGAGAAAAGAGGGGGGGGGAAGTGAAAGACCGAGGCTGCATATTAGCACAACAGGAATCTTATCGACCATTTGACATGCAGACACGAATTAGGAAATGGGTTCAGCAGCAGCAGACAACAAAACAAAACATGGTGGAAAATATTTGACATTGCTGAGTGGACGATATTTTGGCCAGCTTTACTTACCTGCAAAAGAACAATTCGCAAATCAAGAAGAAAGTCCAAGAAGCGGCTTGTGGTTCGCTTTTCGTCCACGCTAATATTGCTTGGAGCTGTGTTCATCATCGTTGTTGCCCACGGGAATATCTACAGCTTAATTAAAGAGATTATTGAAATGCCAAAATAGTGTGGGGATGACAGATATTATACACAGCTGCAGGTACCAGTATATAATGGAAAGTGGGAATACAGGGCAACTGAACGGTAACGTTAGCAATACAATTGCTATCTCCAGATCATGAGAGTGGAAAAGGAAGACCATGCAATGTACATGGTCTGTTGTTCTGGTATGAAGACAACAGTTCAGAATGTATATTTGCATTTTTTTGCATATATCCTGGTTAATTAAAAGATGGCCTTTACATTTGCAAGTTGCTCAAGCGACATACAGCAACTAAAAGCCAAATTCATATTGCTGCAAGGTACTGCTTATGAAATTCATCAAGGCGACTTACCGAATGTTGTACCGAGTCAGAAGGAATAACCTTGTGCCGTTGTATGCAGTGTTGGTGTTCGTAGTAGCCACTATTCTCAGGAGCTAGGACGGAAAGCCGATCTAAAGACATGGTGTCTATTAGAGGCATCAGTTTGTTGTTGCTGCCAGTACTTCCGTTACCACCGCGTGCCATACGGGAATCACGACCGCCAGGGCTTTCTGTAGCCTCATAATTGACAAATAGCTGCTGGGCGCGGTCAAACGTTCGCTGTCGGACAACCCTATCAGTTGTTGAATAGACCTGTTAGTATAGGTAATAATAGAAAACTGTATTGTTTGCTATAGGTTCCGATAACCAATGTACTCAAATATGTAAAACATTCTCCATAAGAAACAGTATTATCCACGATAACACCCAATCCACAATGCTCTGCAATGACTCCGTGTTGGTTTCAGCAAAAACAAACAGACAAACAAAAGGTCGCAAGTACCAATTACAAATCGCAAAAGAGCCACAGCAAATATCAAAGATGGGGGGAAGGCATAAAGCAGTGTGATTAAAGAGCCTCAAGTCAATAATATCAACTTTGCTGTATTTCCATATCAAGTAAGATGGCGGACGCTTGAAAATAGAAAATAGTTCAATTATCTGGATCATTCGAAACGGAATACAAACAATTAGATAAAAATAGCTAAAAATGGCAGAATATGGACGCCCTGCAAACAGCAAGTGAACAGTTGCCGAAAATAGCAATTAAAAGGAAGAGCAGCGCACATGCAATGCAAAGCGAGTAAATTAATATTGGCAATCCTCTAGCTTTTATGTAGTGACTAGAAAATACGATTGGGCAATAAATTTACTTCCACAAATTAGTCCAGATAACAGACTAGAAAGTAAAGAGTCATAAAGGCGGATGGTATTTTGGAAGAAGAATATTTGCAAACAAGCAACTCCAGGCTAGAGTTATGGCCGGGAAATTCATGGGCTTACCTTTCCATGGGTAGTCTTTCGGCTGGTAAAAGTTCATGCACCAAATCCAGACGTTCATTGGCAGAAACGCGCCCTGATTCTATTGCGCCTGCAGAAAGTCCAATATTGCTACTTCCAACATCTAGTTCTGGCGATGTCGACATGTCTAGGCTGCCTGGTGCTGGTGGAATAACAAGCATGTTCTGCCACGACGCATTGGCAAATGTAGGAGGCGAGTGCTCTGCAATGTGCCAGCGATAAAAAAGCACCATGGCCAATGCATTCCATGCGCAAAAAAGAGGATTTCGTGCACGAATAATGCTGAACTACATTACGAGGCAAAAAGCCAGAACAAGACAGAAAGAAATGACGGGAGAGACAAACAATAAAACACAAATGTTAGCATGTGTTCCCTACAGACAGATAGCCTATAGGCATAGCGTGTATAAACAGTCTCTTCATGTGAAGAGACGCTGCTTGCGAAACAGGCATGTGAGCCCTAGGGAAAGTGCCTATTCAATCTCCACGTTAAAAAACACTACGATCACGCTGCACGCAGATCACTGGAATAGCAGCAAGAGTAGAAAAATGGGCACTGCTTCTAGCTTCACTGGCAGCTATAATAGAGCATATGACACGTCTGGAGAAACAGGAATTAAACACAAAACTGTTGAGCTGCAATGGCTAGGATGCAAAAAGAAATAATGGATCTCCCTTTTGACATCAACAAAAAACCCAATACCAGACCCGGGACAGAACACGGAGGATAACCGCATGTCATGTGAAGACTGCTATTCTTGGGTAATTACTGCCGTATTGCACAAGACAAGCTATAGAAGTGCTCGCCCATGTGCCAAGGCCCAATATACGATGCCAAGTGAAATGGCATTTTTCAATGTTGCGATGCTAAAAGAGAATTGAGAATAACGCGTTTGATGCACCAAAATAGACGAGAACCTGATGCTGCTATTGCCCCTGCAACTGAAGCTGCAACTGCAGCTGCAGCTGCAGCCAAACATAAATATAAACATGGAAACCCCCACCCTCTGGGTATTTCTCAGATTATAATAATGTTTAAGACGCTGTTCTCGTGACAATAAGGCATGGATACTTTTAGACATTTTCCAGTGTCTTTCCACCTTACAGCGGAGGCATGGGAGTAATAGCAGCAAATCTAAACTGCTGTCTTTGGAAATGAAAATAAAAAGAATGATCGAACAGCAGGAAATAGAAATGCAACCCAGTTCAACTGACCAACATGTACAAACAGCAAGTTTACAAAAGAATATTTGCAAGGACGCATCATGTACATGTTTCCAAAGAAAGATGTATCATATGAGACAGGATGTATTATAGAATATTTTGACGACCAAGAGTGTGAATAAAGCATCAGCAACTCTTGTGACATTCCTTGGTTCATTCTTATTGTCCCGTCTCCGCAGCAAGTAGCGGACAAGAACAATAAGTAAAAGCAGAGGAAAGCGGGGAAAATGGTCGGCCAGAGACAAATATGCTACCAGCACCATCAATAGCTGGCACTACTAGGCTTTAAAATATACATTGCGTAGATGTAAAACAAGCATACATCCATTGTTCAGGTAATTTTGCGTGCGTGTGGACATGAAGAAAGGAAAAAAAAAAGAAAATGTAAACATGCCATCAGCGTCTTTGTTCTAAAGCACGGGGAAGGGAGCATAAGAACAAAGCAAGATGCTACGGGCTTCTACTCTTCATTCAAATGCTAAATAATGAGGGGAATAATGCGCCGGTTGGTAGGTGTAAGGCTATAGCTGTCTGTCAGACAAAGATAGAGCGTATGAGCATGGCAGATAGAATAAGGAATGCTGCAATGAAAAAAAGTAAGAACAAGCATAGATTGCTTATTTCACTTTCTAGCCAGAGATGTTGTGGAAACAATGGAAAGCAATGTGCAAGCAATCATCTGTTTACATTACCTGTTGTCGTGATGGTGTTACGGGATATGAGCCAGCACCTGGGTCTGAACGTGCACTATTGGCAGAGTTTACAGTCAATGATATGCGTAGAACCGATGATGGCAGACGAGGGGCCATTGTGCTTGAACCAAAACGCGCATCCATGATCTTCAACCCAACGACATCAGCAGCTTCGCTCCAAGTGCTCATGGCAATTGTAAATAGAAACCGAGCAATGGTCGGCGCCCAGTAACCGCTTTGTAGCCACTGGAGCTGCCATTCCAGCTCCACAGGCTCTGATAATCTAGCAGGACGACCAGCAAGGCGAGAATCGTGGTGCGGCGGCTGCTCCTGCGCATGGTACTCATATTGTTGATTCTGGTAGCGACTATAAGAGTACGGGGTTTGGTGGTCTGTGGAAGCAGACACATAACGGTGCTCGTGCTGGTCTTGTAACTGACTGTGGTTGTAGTGTCTGGTGTAGCTGCCATTGTTGTGCGATGGTGTGGGGATTGCTGCGGGATATATATTGGGTGGCGCTACTGCTAGTCCAGCCGATCTGCTGTTGGAGCCTGTGGTATCAAACGCCTGTGTCTCAGGTATATATGCGCGTGGTTGGAATCTCTCGCGGCGTGGGTAGTTGCGCAGGATTTCATCCCATTTCGCCTGGTACCGCGTACCCTCCTTTGGTGAGACTAGATCTGGGTTGTTTCCTGTTTGTATCCTCCACAAACAGATGACGCTGCCCATGTGGTCCCGCAGTATGTCAGGAACATAGCTCTTTTTGGTGTTGATTCTGTTAATAAGGTCAATTTCAAACAGCCAGTCGAGGTAATCAATGAGCTTGTCTTCGGTCACATTAAAGTCAGTGTCATGCTCCTTGCAGTAGCGGACCCACAGTGCTGCTCGCCATGCATAGATAGAGCGGGTCTTTTTGGAAATAAACTCGCAATTCTGATAGAGCTCCTGGGACTCTTTTAGATCTACACAAGCAACGTACGTGTAATGAAAGAATGATTTTGTTTCCTTAGCACTATGACAATAGACTGCGCATATTGCAAAGCATTTGGCCAACTATGGCTGTCATTAATTTCAATAACTGCCAAATTTCTAGCACAACCCCCGCTATTAATGAGAATAAAGGAAATAAAGAAAGACAAGAGCGCAAAAGCCATTGCTTTGTTGATGAAGAGAAAGGAGCAAACGATATATCTGTAATCAGCAACATTTTCAGCAGACATATATAATACTTCATTGTGGCTGCTGCTTAGCAACCCCAGCAATTGAAAACAAAGAAAGTGATATCAGAGAAAAGAAAGCCTCTTTCCTCCATTTCTATCTGACTTTTGCAATAGAATGGGTGATATAACCAACCATGCAAACATGAAGAAGAAAAGAAATAAGGCAGAGGGTTCTTTTGCAAGTAACCGGACGACAGTTAGAGCAGCATCCTTGTTATGGTTATTCGGCAACAAAACAGGGGAGGAAAGGAAAAAGGATGAAGAAAAAAAAAACAATTTTGAGAAGGTGGCGTTTTTAACAAAACTAAACAAGCCAAAAATGCATAGGAAGCCTATATCTGGTAGTGACTTGAAAGAAATCGAGCAATTGGCTGCACCATCGCTCTTTAGTGGCATTTACATTAAAACTATTTCTCTGGCTGTAACAATATGAATATGGAGCAATAGAGGAAGGCTGGAAGAGCACAAAAAATGACATGTCAAATACTCGGCAGACATGCTCCTGCAGACGCGCTGTCAGATGGCTTAGCAGGTAAGGGCCAGGGATCGCAGGAACTAGAAGAAAAAAAGTGACAAATGATCCAGGCAGGCAGTACGAGGTGTTCGCAATGAAAAGTAATTCATAAATGGAAGGCATTGAAGGAAATGGAGCCGATGAATGGCAGTTGCTCATTATTACATTATGCTCTCGGAGCAGGCGCATAAAATACAGTAGATTTGTGCATTCAGTCTGTGTTGCCGAACAAAAGGCTTTTTCCCGTTTTTATAGCAACAATAGTGTTTCTTTTACCTTGTTTAGAATACAGAGCCATACTTTGCGATCTCTGTTTTATTACGTATCAATTTCCAGACTGGCGGTAGTTCTGGGTGTGTGTGTGACTAACCCCTTGAATTATGCGTGTGTCTATAATTCTGTTTTAAGAAGCGAACAAGGGGAATAGATGGCAAGTCGACTTTGACAAGCCAACTGTCACAGATTAGTGCAGCAATGTGTTTTATATAAGAGGTGGTGCCACTGATGGCATGTAGCATGGGAAGCGCGTTCTAGCATCAAGTTGAGGTGCTTGAAGCAAAGGTTGTAGCGGAGGAATGCTAGTTTAGGAATGCGTATTCAGAGTGGATGCCAGTTGGTCGAATGCCAAAGTAATGTAGTTTGCTGGAATAAAATATTGCACATGCCTTTTTGTTATTTGGTATTCAACGGAGGTGCGTATAAGATGTGAGCACCTTGGATACAACAAAACAAAGGAGCGGCAACAGCAGCAGCAACAGCAACAGCAGCCGCAGCAGGTGGCCGATGACTCGGTCTGTGTCAAGACAAAAGGTAGTGGAGAATGTCTGAAATCGGGAAGCGAACCAGAATCAAAGTAAACCAAGGAAAGAAAAGAAAGCGCAGACTTTGTTGGAAAGAAAAGAAGAAAAGGAGACCCAGGGTGCTGTGCTGAACAAGACAAATAAACAACACGTTGATGATAAATAAGCTTGGTGCACCCTGGCTTTTTATTTCTTATTTAAAGACAACCGGCCAATTTCCCCCCAGACCGCTTGTTTTTCAGACAAGCAATAGTTAGCTAGTGAAGTTGAACATGTACAGCCCTAGCTATAGAATGTTAGAATGCAACAAGCTTGTTTTTTGTTCTTTTATTTTGGCCAGGGTTGCCTGTTTTTTTTTTGTTTGCAACTAGAGTGGAAGGATGCGTGACAATTGCAAACAGCTCAAGCATTTGAGCGAAAGAAGGATTCGCGAGGGCTTGTACTTTTTCTTTTTTGGCAAGCGGAAAGCATAGAGTTGCCGGCCGTACACAGGCGGAGTAAAAAAACCGATGGACATGTCCTGGAGATTCTGTGGCTTTGCTTTTTTTTCCCCTTCAAGAGCTGGAAACAAAATGCGAAGCAAGGATATGTTGCAGACGACACTCCCCCACACTCATCACCCACACGTACCGAAAAGCGCCTTTTTCTGCGCAGGCGTAAACCCCCAGAATCAACAGAAAGGGGGGCGCGTTCGGCGGCAAAAAAAAGGAAAGGCCACTCAGCACTCTGCTGTCCAGAGCCAGGCGATTAGATATAGGTAAGAAAAGAGTAGATATGCTGTAAAGAGACAAGGGCTGAAGAGAGAAGAAGAGAAAGCTGGTGCAACCTTTATTTTGTCAATTTGCTTCTTCTCCCATCAGCAGTGTGCAGGCCAAGAAGTCGCAACCCTTTTATTCTGTGTCGCGGACGAGTTCAAGAGTTGGCAGCAGCAGAAGAAGGCAGGGGGTGGCTGCAGTAAAGGGGATGCTACCCCCCTCTCTTCTTGTGCTGTGATTGCAATTGCGAAAATCGCCCGTCCTGGTCACATTCCGCCCTTTCCTGTTCTCTGGCTGCCGAAGCAGCGACGGATGCAGACATATTTTTTGACGTGTTTGGCGCAGCAGAAAACAGGCGGCGGCAAGAAAGGGGGGAATGGCCGGCTGGCGAATGGCAAGCTGCCAGAAGCCATTGTAGACCAGCCCTATCCAGCAAGCCAGGAAAACTTTGCTGGATGCAGCTGGACACAGGGTCCTGTAGTGTTCTCTTGTCTGAGAGATCTCGCCGCTTACAGCTAAATGTGGATCTGTCACCAGCTTTCTCGCTGCTCCAGCTGCTGGCCGGCTGTTTTTTGTTACTGTGCCTCCCGCATGGAAGAAAAAGAGCAAAACCCCTCTCCCGTTTGATCATATTCCCAAATATTTCATGGAGGTTGCTCCTGAACCACACAAGTGGGTGTAGCGAGCACATCCCCCGCTTTCCATCGCTTTTTAATATTCTATTTCTGCCGATTGTCTTTTTGCACCCTGCCAGGCTTACACATGCCTTTGTAGGCTTCTTTTTTGTCTTTTTCTTCTGGGGAGAAGGGGGTTGCAAACCTTGCTTCCAACACTTGGCTCCCTCCCTGGAGCAATCTGCTGCGAAAACAAACAGCACCGTTTTCGTGTCGGTCTTTGTTAGCTGGTTGCAAGCCAAGCGATTGCCATGCCTCGGAGTGGAGACATGGTTGCGAAATCACCATGCACCGAACCAGCGTTTTATACCGTTCAACCAACACCAGCAATGGCAGGCTCCTCCTTCTCTTACTGCTGTTTGGCAATTGGACCCCGTCTGTGCAATAGGTGGGTTGAGACACTTCTACTGAGGCTGGCTAGCAATTCCAGTTGTTCTGAATAAAGGGGGCATTTTGCTATTATATAATCAGTAAAACAACGTTAATTACAAAGATCACCGACGGCCGTGTATTCATTTCCCAGCACAGGCCCCAATAGCCCTCTAGAAATAGCGCGGGTATGGTAGAAGCTCATCGATACTATGTGCTAGCTTATTCATTGTCTGTGAAGGCACAATCTATTAAGCGCAAAGCTACACTCAATACAGCCACGTGTGCTACTTTTTTTTTGCAAGGTTTCATTGGAACCAGATAAAACAACCAGGCAAATGGATCAATCAGCCAGGCGAGCGAGGGATTTGCAGCCTCCGACGAAACAGAAAAAGCACACAGAGATTTCGTAGACTGCCAAGGGTTGTCTCTTTTTGCACCTTGTTTGGTTTTTTTTGCAAATTATATTTCAAGCAAGGGCTTGTTTTCGTGTGGATGAGAACCGATTTTAGTATTTTAACAAGTTTTTCTAGCGTTTCTATTAAAATACTGGAATGCGCATCCATACTGTTCTTGCCACATTGGGAATTATTATTCTGAAAAAGTGTGGGTGTGGACGTAAAGTCGCATCACTAAGCAACCTTGTTTTTCTTCCAATGGATTCTACAAAGATTTCAAACAGGCTGCTGGGAAGGGCCGAGGCGATCTCTGGGAGAACAATATCTACACTGGCAAGTGACCCTAGCGCGCTTTCTTCCCACATTACAATCAAAAAAGCATCAACCAAAATTTTTTTGCCGAGCGCTTATAAGCATTTGCTATAATGCCTATCAGACCGAGCAAAACCAATAAATTTTTTCAACAGGAACCTTTATCACCAACTACGCCAATATCATTGCACAACATGTCCAACTAATGCACGGTACATGCAGAGAAAAAAGATTGAGTAAAACACATGTGCAAAATGGCCAAAAATAGTGTCGCTGCTGCCGCCATTCGTCTTTCTTTTCGTGCCATGCCGGCTGTTTACAGTGGCGGCTTTTCTACGTCTGCTGCCGGCTCTTTTGCAAGATCAGCATGACCTGGGTTGTTACTCTGCACTTTTGATTTTTGGTTGCAAGCCTGCCGCCTGACGTTGTTCTTCTTCTTCATCATCCTGCAGCCATGGCATTGACGTTATTTTTTCTCTGGCACATTATACGCTGCTGATTTAAGAAGCACAGGAATTCTTTTCTTTGTTGCTATCTACGCCTCCATTTTCTGTGTTTGCCGTGTGTTCAGCGACAGCAACAGCAGCATAAATCCAAACGAGTCAGCGCAAAGACAAGACCCCACGCGGTTTTGCACAAAAGCTTGCGAAGCAGTGACGGGGCCTGCATGTCTGCACAGCACGGATTCTGCTTGCTAGCGTTTTTACTAGTGGTCTGGAAGCAGCCAGAAAGCCTTCCTGTTTGCTGAGAATGAGCCCAACAGCTGCCAGGGACAAGCATATCAATCTTGAATTGAAAAGGGCGAGAACGTCATGGAAACCACTCCATGGCCACCACCGATATTTGGCTCTGCACAGCCACCGAGCCTTGTTTTTTTTCTTCCTTCTAATCCTCCGGCCCCATTTGTCTGCTGCTTTTGCCGAAGCCGGTCCAGAAAACCTGATTACTCTCAAAATCCCCCCATCCTCGGTCACTATATTTCCGCCTTTTCCTGCCACCACGCAAAAAAAAAAACCTCTGCAAAAAGCCTACCGAGCATCGCCTATAAATTACGCTTATTTATTACCGAATATGGATCAAAGATGCTTTTATACTCATTTCAAACCGTGAATCGCCTCAAGCAGATCTTTAACACTCTCAATCCCATTGCTTGTCTTTTCCATCAGGCAATGGATGCTCTTTATCTGCCCCAGCGTCTCGCTAGCAATGCCTTTAGAATCGTTTGGCATGGTCGTTTTCAGATCGCGCTGGTTGCTTAGTATCTCCTCCATCAATCTTTTAACCGACGAAATACCCTCCTGTATAGCAGACAGGTTTTCGTCACGGTCTCTAACAATCATAGAGTCCATGTATTCAAGAAAAGCCATGCTGTTGCTGCCGGTCATCTCTGGCAGCCCGCCTGGTTGTGCTGACTGCACATTGGTGTGGATCAAGTTGCCATTGCCATCTCCATAGCAGATACCGTCCAGATAACTGCCGCCAACAGCGGTCACATCCCCATCCCCCCTCCCCAGCTCCTGTTCCCCCCATATGCTGTTGCTATATGCTTCCTTTCCTATTATCGAATTGTCCAAGACAACGTTTCGCTGGGCTTGCGCCGCTTTTTCATGCTCAATGCCAACGAGCCCCAGCTCTTTGCACATCAGAACATTCCCATGCCGCTCCCCAAAAAACACAGCAGCAGGATCAATGGTTCTGCAGCCATGCAGAGCAGCAGAAGGGTGATTCGTGCCGGTCCTGTTGCCGCACGCAATGTCAGAAAAAGCACGCAGAAACCTCTGAGAAGACCCTTGCCCTTGGTTGAGCTCAGGGTGGCTAGTATCATCCAAAGTTATCCTGGAAAATGCGTTTTTATCGATATTCAAAATACCAGGGCCTGTTGATTTGTCGGGATGCACCGCACCATTGGATTTGTTAGCCATGAAGCTATCAGGATGTAACTCAGAAACCCGCCGCCTTTTTGATACTAGATACGCAT
Source organism: Coemansia sp. Benny D160-2 (assembly GCA_027595805.1). NCBI lineage: Eukaryota > Fungi > Kickxellomycota > Kickxellomycetes > Kickxellales > Kickxellaceae > Coemansia > Coemansia sp. Benny D160-2. The sequence goes on along the minus strand of JANBOK010000024.1, from coordinate 8,720 downwards.
CGGTAGAACCGCTGCTTGTACAATCCGGAGAGCTTTTACGTCGCTGGACCTCTGTCTCGTGTGCATAGTCAGCGCTTGAGATGCTTTCAATCTCAAGCGTCTCCAACCCGGCACCGGTCAGCAGCGTTGACCTGCTAGGGCTTTGCGGAGGCGAATCAAGGATCTCGATAGGCAGCCGATCCTCAACATCAAAATCAACCATTGTGTAGTTTTCTGAGCGGTCTGTGGGAGGTATAGACTGGTTAGGGGTCGGCAGTGATGCCTCGGGCAATGCTGTGCCCATATGTGCCGATTGGTCGGTGCCTGTCCACACTGTCGGGCAGCTACGTACCTGTGCCAATATAGGATGTCTTGGGGTTATCTCAACCAGCGGGAGAAAATCAGAGTCCCAGGCCTTGTTCCGAATTTCCTCCGAGAACTCCATAAACTCGGGTCTCTGAAACGTCTCCGAACACATCAACGCGCTCCCCTGCAGCATTCGCCGATAGAATGGCACATCGAACATAATGGCCATGTCCTGAATCAAAACAGTTCTTAGTACCTTAAGCATGCTGCAAAACCCGGATATTGTGTCACGGTGCGCCATTTCGTCGGGATCGTCAGAGTTGGGATCATAATCAAGGATCGTTTCTGCAAACGGAAAGATTGTACGCTCCAGCTCTGATGGAACGCTGTATTGCTGTCGCTGCACGCCATATGGAGTAGGGCTATTGTGTGTGTTAAACCCAGAGTTTCTTATTTGCACCGCCTCAAATGTCTGTAGCTGCAGAAATCCGCTGGTCACATACATTGTGTTTGCTGATGTGATAGCACCTTGCAGCATTCTATCCATAACCATTTCTTTGGCCAAGTACCGATGAGTGGGTTTCCTAATGTGCTTGAAGGTACTCTGGCGCTTGAATATCGACGAATCATACTCTCTGTAAAGCTCTCCACATATTTCCTCGAGGTGAGCATCGTCCGCAGATCCGTAGTTGCCAAACAGCGGCTGATCGGCCCATGACGGATCCTCAAAGTCGGGAGGAGGCTCTTTCAAGATGTGCCACTTGTAGTACAGCAGAATGGCCAATGCATTCCACGGACATTGGAGGGCCACCCTATGCCTAAATATCTCCAGGCGCTTTCTTCCGCCATATTCGGACGACCCCGCTTTCCCCCGATACGGACTTCCCCAGTTGGGCTTGTCATTGCCAGCCACAGCTTGGTTGCTGGGTTGTTCTTTTTCTCTTGCAATAACGGTGATGTAGCTCTGTGGGCTCGATCCGTGCAGGCTACGCTTGTTTCGCAGACTCAAAGACCCGAGCCTAACACCGTCGCGGAAAAACTCCGAATCAAGCCATGTTGAGGCTGAAAACAAATGCCAAAGACGCATTTCAAGACTAGAGTATGACGACCGGCGCAAAAGTATGCAGTTAAGCAGAATATCGCTCTGGCAGGAGAACAGCCGCCAGCTACGATTTGTCAAAGAAGTGAACATATCAATAACTTTGCCGCATGGGCCATCGCCGTATGCTGGATCCTCGTTCAGATCCCATGGCTTGGCTACTTTCCTGCTTCCTCCCGAACCATGCTCTGTACGCGTGCGTAGAAATCCGCTGGTAAAAGGTACATATGGAATACCTTTTGCCTGCTGTGTGAAAACGTCTTTACCACAGATCGCTTTAGATTCAACCTCCATGTTTTTCTTTGGTTTGTTCGCACGACTGTTTTTCCCCGCTGGCTGCTGTCCAAACGGATACTTTTTCTCGTCATCTACAAAATACTTGCCCAGTCTAAAAGAATTGGATATATGCCAGACATCAAATGGCAAGTGTTTTGATTAATAAATGCGTGCGATACCTTAATGCGTGACATGTCTCAGGTTTGTGGGATGGATCAGGCACGAACACTTACTCTTTCCTCGCGCGGTACTTTGCTCGTTCCACAAATGGTTTGGCTGCATTCTTCAACACGCCAGCTTCATTGCTGGTATCAGGAGTGTCCCAAACCACCCAGAGCTGGGACAGACCGACGGCCACCTTCCAGAATACCACGCTCAAGGGCCGACCTTTCTGGGACTTTTCGTTTACAATAGAATAATCAACATACTCGCTAAGACGCTTCTCGTTACACCTTAAATCCGACCATTTTTTGGTCCAACAGAATATCACCCAACGCGTCAGGGCGGTGATATGTTGTCCACGTCCCTTGAGGCTCGGCTGGATGGCCATAACCAGCTCCTTGGCCTTTTCCTTGGCCCGGTCTATAGAAGAAAGAACAAGCGTTTGTACAAAAAGAATCACGTTGGCGAGTGATGAATTGGCGCCTTTTAGTAATTCACACCGCATATGCGCTAGAGCTTATGTTAGTACAAATGCCACGGAGACAAGACTTGCCTTCAATGAAGCTCATTCTGGGGCTTTGCGCCAGGCTGGCATACAAAGCGAGTCGATGTTATCTTGAAAGAGGATCAAAGGTATGACAGTGAGGAAGACGGTATGCAAATTTATAACATTCAATAATATTAATAAGGGGGAGGAAAATGCAATAATGCGGGAACGGCTCTCTGTAGTTGAAAAAAAAAGAGAAAGTGAGGAAGGCTTGGGCAGATGAAGAAGGGGCCAACCTTTTAATATGGTCTTCGCTTGTATTCTGTTGGTGGGTTGTTCAAGCTCCCTTTTCCCCTCGTCTCCCCCTCTTTTGCAGCAGTTTTCAACTCCACCCTAGACTGTCTGCCGCATCCCTCCGTCCCTTGAAACCAAGTAATACTATCAGAGGCAATAAAAGTCGCTGGATTTTCTACCCGTTTGACCTGTGCGTCCAACAAGACGAGGCTATGCGAGTGGTATGCAGTATCCAGTTTCTGCGTGTCGCCAGCCAGGTGCGGTTACTTTTCGCCTTGTTTATTGTCTTGAAAATTTAGCGTGGCTGATTGTATCGGGTCAAGAAAGAGGGATTCCAGCATGGATGCCGCCACATCCTTTCTCTTTCACTAGCCGCTTCCTTCGCCTCGATTATCCATGAACTGTTGCTTGGACCCAAATAGCAGTGTATGAAGATAATACCACTATTGACGTTCACAATGCGCTGAGCCCTATTTACTTTTATTTTGTAGCCATCGAATAATAACGGTGTACTGTCCGTAGGAACCATCTTCTCTTGTGAAGTCTGGAAGAGAAATAAAAGTAGGTTATTATTATTCACAAAAACGGCTATCGGTATTAAATAAAAAGTAATCTAGGAAATTAATAGAGTAGTAACAGGGCAATAGACCTAAAGCAGGTCTGACATAAATGATACAATGGTTGCTATAGATAAAACGGGGCTTTGAATGGTGAGCTGTGGTGCTGTCTAAAGCTGGACCAGCCGCGGCAAGTCAAAGTGCATTTGTTCAGGCCATGCTCGGTGGGCTCCCTGGATCAGGCCAATAATGGGCTTGATCTCGGCTGTTGGGTCGTCTGCCTGTACTGAGATGCGTGGGCTGGTGGGACGGATGCCCTGAGCGCGCTTGCTGCGTGCTTGCTGCGCGGAAATGCCAGAGGCAAAGATGTAGTCAGGAACCGGGCTATCCATTCTGTTGGATGTGGATAATATATTGTTATACAGGTAGGTAGCAATTGAGCGGAGAGGCAAAATATTGTGTGGATGGTGTTTGATCGAGATCGAGGAGTAAAAAGTGCAAAGACGAAGACAGGACCCTTTTATAAGCAAGCATCCGTCCATGTTCTCGATATAAAGTGCGCAGCAGCGGGATTCTTTTTTTTTTTGGAAATGGAAGGAATTTCCACGAGCAAGGTTTTTTTTCTTGCTTATCAATTCTTTGCCCAAGCCTCCCCCTTCCCCCCAAAGAAGAGCAATAAAATGCGGTTTCTGGGGAAATCAACGCCGAGGGTTTACAAATCGCATTTGCATGTCCCTCATTGGACGGAGCAAGGTCGGCGATAAAAATGACTTTTGGGAAACGCTCTTTAACGGGCTTCGGAGCTCGCTAATTCCAGCCTGGTAAAAGACGGTCCGTTACCCCTTTTTAGTCATCAGCGCTTTTGTCAGCATCTAACATTTCCCTTTTCAAAAGCTTAACAAGACAATAATCCATTTTACACAAGAAAATACAGATATACAAACTAAACCTTGACAATCAGGGGGAACAAGACGTCCTGCGCCTTCTGTTCCGTCCCATCGACTGCTGTGGCAGCTAGTGGGCAGGCACAATGTTGTAGCTGTTGCCGGAGCAATTTACATTTACCAGCTGCGGCATTGACCGAGTAATCACCTCTGTCCGCATAATTTCAACAAGCCGAAAGTTGTCCTCCTCTTCGCCGCTGTTATACATAGTGCTGCTGTCGCTAGGCATATCGTCGATGTCTTGGAATTGTGGAGGATACACCACGGCGTTCTTGTTGAACACGTACATGGTCGCGTAATTGGATTGTTCGGGCGGTCCAAAGATCGGGGGCCGGCAATAACGAGAGTAGTTGATCGCGGGCTGGGGCGAGTGTTGTAGCGGCACCTGCAGCGACCTAACGAGCTTGCCATCGCTGTTGTCATCGTACTCGGTAGTATTTGGACATGGAGCCGCATCGAGTGTTGTTGGGCGATCACCTGCAGGCTGCTGCTTCTTGAAATGGAAAAGGTCTACTGCAGCTTTTGTTGCGACTCCTCCAAGCTTTGAGAGACGCCCCAAATCTAACCGGACACGGCCAGCGCGTCGGATGTGGGCGCTTGTCAGAGCGTGGATGTAAGTTATGCCTTTGCTGCCAGTGCTTTGTTTTCCCAAAAAAGACGCATCTACTGACTCGCCACCGGTGGCTTCTGCGTTTCTTTCCGCCACATGGGAGTATTGCGGATAGGCGAATCCGCCATGTGCGCTGTTCGATTGTCTTTGATTGTTTGGTTGCATGTCAAAAGAGGCGGTCTGTTGCAGCGCCACATCATGGAAACTGACATGGTTTTGGGCCGGGGTGGCTGCTGTGGCTGCTGGCTCGGGTTTGTGGTGTTGGTGTTGGTGTTGGTGTGGCGTTGGTATTCGGGCATGCATTTCGTGCGACAAGGCAGCAATTGTTGGCTCTGTATAAATGTTTTGTCGAGCCAGCTCGACAAGTGTGGTTGAGCTACCTTTTATTGTTGACGGGAGTGTGGCTGCCATCATGCGGTGTGTCAGAAATGGTATTACAGAATAGCTCGACTGGGTACTGCGGATAACGAAGACTTGCTTGTTCTAACCAGAGCCTGGAAAGAATACCGAAACTAGCTCGTGGTTGTCAAGGAAAGTGGCTGACTAGACGGCAGAAGGGAGCTTGTCAAAGAAGAAGAAGAAGGAATTCGGAAGATTTGCATGTATATGGAAGGTAAAATGGAGAAGAGGAATTGAAAGCAAGTGCAAATGAAATACGTCCTCTGTTTGGCGGACTAAAGTAGTTGAATTTTCATTATTATTATATAATGTTTCTAATGGCCGCAAGCGGAATATAATCAGACGTCTTGTCTTTACATGTCTGACATATTGTGTCACTTGAGGAGCGCATGCGACTAACGTCGCAAGAACAGACCACGGCGTAACGTGTGCAAAGAGTTGGCAAAAAGAGGTCACATTGTCAAACCGCTTTATGTCGGCTTTTCATTTCTCTTCTTGTAAAGATATAAAGGCATAAAGATGAGAACACGATACAGGCTTTCAGTGGTGTCCTTTGCAAACCACTCAAGTCAGACTTCATTGCTCAAAATTTGTTTCCAACATGACCTTTGGCTGCTCTCTTTAGAAAATTTTCCCTCGTAGAGTTCAAAAATGTGATTTTGTTAATTGCAAGTCTGCTTGGAAAATTTTATGCGGCTTTAAGACTATGCAGTTGGTAAATACTATCCAAATAGAAAGTTGAAACAAAATATGCGAAACACGAAAGCAAAATCAATAAGATTTTATTATTCATAATTCAACAAACAACATGTACTTTTAATATTATAATACTCACAACTCCAGTCATGACTGGTAAAGCAGAACCAACATACCAATGCTAACTAGATTACTCATTAGCAAGCAAAAAAGCTAATGCTTCGAAACTCTCATTACAGCCAGCAAGCGCATACGGCACTAAAAATGTAGACAATGATGAATGACCCCACATATCCAGTAGCGTGATTAATATAAATTATGTTGTTTTTATCTGTTGAATCCCTCATATTTTCATGCATGCAGTTGACTTCTGCAACACATGAGCAATGTTTTTATACTCAGTCAAATGAAAACCAGCATCCCCTTTACGAGCAGATATAGAGTCGATTCTACTTTTCCCCCATGCTATCCAATTCGTTTATTTTTACCAGATCATTCGAAGAAATAAAATCGAGATTAGAGCCATTGCTAACAAGGCCTGCAGACATTGTTACAAGACACAGCAATCTTGAAATTTCTTGCGAGTCATCAAAAGATATTGCAATAATAATGTTTTGTAAGTTAGAAAGCCAAGGAAATACCTTTAAGATTTAGCTGCCAAGACTACCTGGGCTATACGTATCTGTTGTGAATCCTCTTGGCTGGATAAGAGAAAATATTTAGAAAAACAGCCAGCAACCTGATTCTCAAAGCCCTGCGTTATTATTGTTTTTTATATAAAGCATCTTTGCGGTGAGACTATCCACAATGTGAACTTCTTTGTAAAAAATAAAAAAAGTAAATCTACTTCATGTCTATCGTTTATATGATTCCATCTTTCTATTGCACTACAAAGGGGCTGTGCAACACTGTAGATTCTTTTTCTACAAATATGGTTTACTATTATATTCCAAGAAATAAATGACAACGAAAAAATATCTACATTCTAGCAGCAGCCTTCTATATAATCCCATTCCAGCCGTCCAAATTTCGAAAATATCTGCTTTTTGTAATCCACCTCTTTTGACTGTCTTCAAAGCCCCCATTCTATCCGCAGATACAATATAACACATTAAATCCGTAGCACCTTGAGCGTTTTCTCGTTAGCATCTTCCGAATATTTATTATCGAACTAAATACCTATTATAAGACATTTCCATACTAAATATTGCCTACTTTTTCATCCACCACTGGCGATATTCTGTTTCCTTTTTTTACGATTGCCAATTTAACTTGTCCGTACTATCTACTTCCGCCCGAATCTTTTTAATATCAACAGACAAACAGAATGGTTATGAACAAGCTTTTTGCTTTTGGTTTGGCAGCCGGCGCACTTGCAGCAACCGCCATGGCAGCCACGACCTGTACCGAGTTTTCCCCATGTTCGCGTGAAGGGTATTGCAACAGCAACGCAATGTTCTGCATGTGGGGCCTTTGCGATGCATCAAAGTCCTACAATTCCACCTCATGCTGGAATCCAGAAGGCTGTGCAAGCCAGAGTGTTGCATTTGACAGCTCAGGCGATACCATCGCTGTCAACAGCTACGACGGCAACCCGAACAAAGCACCGTTTGTATCGATATTCGAGCCGAACAACGCAGCTGTTGAAAATGGCAATCTGGTGCTCAAGATGACGTATGACTCGGCAAACAAGAAGGGCTTTGGTGCCACCGCACAGGGTACGCACACCATTCAGTATGGCACAGTCACTGCGCGCATAAAGACCGCGTCTATTGCCAAGGGAGTTGTTTCTGCCTTTATTATTCGCAGCGACGTCATTGGCGACGAGATTGATTTTGAATGGGTTGGCAAGGACCCTACTCAAGTGCAGACGAACATCTTCTACCACAATCAGGAGATTTACACCAACAGCAAAAAATACGAAACTGGATCTGACACGTCTGCTGCATTCCATGACTATAGCATTGTTTGGACGGCCGATTCTATTAAATGGCTTGTAGACAACAAGACTATCCGCACACTGAATCGTGTGGACACCTACGATTCAAAGTCCAAGACATACAGGTTCCCTTCTGCCAGGTCTCGTGTGGGACTGTCAATTTGGGATGGTGGCAACTCTGGAGCCGATGGAACCGAGGCATGGGCCGGAACACCTACACCATGGACCGCAAGCACCATTTACAAAATGTATGTTGACTCTATCTCAATCAAATGCAATGTAGATGACGAATCGCCCTCTTCCGATAGTTCGGATGATGCGACTAGCACAGTAGCCAGCACAACAGATGATGATGGACACAAGGAAAGCAGCATTCACTCCTCAAGTAGCACTCACTCCTCAAGTAGCACTCGCTCATCAGGCAGCAAAACCGCAACTGGAGACAGCGATGTTTCTACGACCGACAATGGAGAAAGCGTTTCTGGAAAAGGAGACTATTCAGATAGCGACAATAACTCCAAAAACAATAGTAGCGATTCTTCTTATGGAGTTGACAGCAGTACTGCTGAAGCTGATGACAGTACAAATGAAGGCAACAACACTTACGGTGGTGGAGACAACACCAACAACGGCGGAAATAATACTGACGACGGTGGAGATGATACTGACGATAGTGAAGACAACACAAACGGCGGCGGAGACAACACCAACAACGGCGGCGGAGACAACACCAACAACGGTGGCGGAGATGATACTCCCTTACCTACCGAAGACAGTGGTCAGGCACAACCTACCAATGTAATCAACGTGTCTACAGCAAGCTCAGAAGACACGCCTGCTCAAAAGTGTCATGTCGTTACCGTAACCAAGGTTGCTCAAGTGTAATTGTGTAGATTATTATTAGTAACATATTCAACAATGACACATATCATTACACGATGGTAGATGCAAAATGTAGTAGCAACATTTAAT